>JALBCR010003615.1:0-39882 GCA_030710515.1 Abscondita cerata | reverse complement strand
TCAGTGTACTTCGTTCCAGTTACGTATTGCTGCATCACTGAGCTGATGTAGGGATCATGAAAATCCGGTGACGAGCTCCAATAGTCCCTATAGCTGGGAAAGCTTTTAAACCCATAAGTACGTTTATAGCCAAAGTTTTATTTCTCTCAGAGTTGCAACCTGAGGCTTTGTAAGTTTGCTGACAATACAAGGTTTGTTAAAAACTATGTGTTCTAAAATCGTCGGTGATAAAAAGTTGAAACAGTTTTCCTGATGTAGGAGACTCCATATTTTTACACAGTTGCGTACTCCAGATTCTTCAATAAAGAAGTTTCCTGAATCTTCGGGCACTATATTTTTAGACCACTTGCCCTTGTTGACGCTTTCCTCAGATTATCCTGGATAATTGACGAAGTATGTTTTCTTCTAGGTCCGATTCATTCTCCGATTGTAAAATATTATCATCGTTATTTGTTAATAGTGTTGACATTATCTTCTTCGTCCTCAGACTCATCTACAACAAACTCGGCGTCTGAAGGTACGTCACTTATCCTTTAGTTTGAATGGTAAAAACTCCATTTTGACAATTATAAAACAAAAAATTACTTTAACAGTACTGGTACAAAATAATACCACAACACTAAATTCACTTCATGTCAAAATAAAACAAAAATAAGTAAAATTTGTATCTTTTAATAATCCTGTACACTCCAATGGAATAGATTTTCAATAGTTTCAAACAAAAATAAAGTTGTATTTACATTTTCGTCAGGTTTGTAACAAAATTCGAATCACAGCTATATTCCACAAACGTATTCTAAACGCACACAACCGTAAGAGAATATATTCGTAATAGGGAGACATAAAACCACCCTCTCTAGAATAAACATAGGGATGTTAGCGATAGATGAACCCCCGAGGACAATCGTATACCTGATGCAAAGCGTCCCTAGCCTGAAGAATGCAGGACGTGCTTATTGAACAGTTCGTGGAGCACAACGCGCAACAAATTTTAAAAGCCACTTTATGCGGTATCATATGTTTTACCTACAAAATAAAGTTTTAAAACGTTGAAGGGTTTCAGAACCTCTTACCATCGTCCTGATTACCCCTTCAAGCGAGGACATTTACAGATGAGGGGTTTTATCTTGCTCCCTCCGTGAACGGTTGATTAAGAACAAAGCTTTCCGGAAGCGTTCAAATGCAACGGACCAATCGTGGACCGTTTCAAGTTATCAACGCCGGAAACAATACAAAGTAATGCCCGCGAAGTGGAGTTAGGGAAGTGTGTACACAGGAGGAGCGTTTACACTTCGAACGTTACAATTTCTTGTACCATCGCCCCCTTCGACGCGTTAAAATTACCAGTACCAAATTATGTACCCAGACCCTAAAGAGGTAAAGCTGATTGAACGAGTGAGGGTTTCTCCCTGATTCCATTTTGGGAATTTCTTTTCTGTTGTGGATAGCAAAATTGTTCCCCCATGTTCATACATCCCTTTTTTGAGAGCCCCATATTTGCACCCACGTGCTATTGTTTGGTATAATTTACCAGAGCACGTCCCTTCTTCAGGAGTGAATACTTTCCTGACATCGTTATGAATTTCATATTCAATATTTATCGGTGCCCAGATGGTCAAACTGCCTATATCCGTTTACTCCCCAGCCATTTGTATTTGCAGTTATAACGAATTTGTTGATATAGTTGGCTCTTATCAGTTTAAAAAAAAAACAAGATATTGTAAATTGAAAAATTATTAAATACATCCGTGAACCATGGAACACTGTTCCAAAGTACAAGACGTATTATCTTCAAGGTACCAAGACATGCACTACTAACAAAAAAGTATTTTTAAAAGTTACGTTAAGATTAAAGAAAGAAAGAATCGCATACATGTTCATCAAACACCCTACACATTCTAAGAGTAACTTCACCAAACACAAATTTTAAAATATTTACCTACTTCAGGATACCAAACCACAGTACAAACTAAACATCCCCATGGAAAAGCAGGTAAACTTCTACTAAACCGCTAATAAATATCAGAACTGGAAATATCAGTAAGTGCTCCAAGGTAAACTATGCTCAAAGGTACCCTATTTATTTATTTTAATAAAATCGGCGTTAAACATTAAAATAGGTTTGCATTTACTTCCTAATTCAACTGTAACAATTTTCTATAGCTTTATTATTAATATTTGTATGGGATTATTCGTATATTCAGACACTATCTGCCATGCTTATTATAGCAGACAGGAGGATAGAGTAAATGTGAAAATTGTGGTGTTTGTCATAAATCAACAAAATAAAACATAATATGAACTTTGAAAAGTAAAAAGTTATAAACCACAAATAAATTTTGTAATGAAAGACACTCAGTCATATGCATAGTCACATTTAGTAGAAAAGAGTAAGCTCCCTTTGTCACTACTATGGTAGTACTTATGCACAGTCAGTATTTAGCAACTACTTTCTCTAATAGCTATTTTATTTAGTAAGTAAAAAAGTACCGCCAGTAATACAATTTTCTCCAACTTCTTTCACTTTAGTAGCGTTTAGTAGGTGTTTTTGCCAATGATATTGGGTGTCAATACACTAAGAAGGAGTGATTATAAACAAGCGCCCAAAAGTGCATATGGAGCATATGATGATGACCAGTTAATAATATACTATTATCCAACATCGTTAAATAATTAGAGTATGACTATAGTGATTTAAAATATGTAATGTTCAAACTTCTGTGCGTCCGATATTGTATTTTTTCATGGAAGTTCCGACTAGTTCTTCTGGGATTCCGCGTCCTATTGCTCTTGATGCTCCAAGGAATGTTTGAATTTACTACCGGCAAAATCGAAAGTTGTGTACAACAGCGAACTTGCCGACTTCAATAAATGGAGACCTTCAAAAAAGATGGGGATCGTACAAATGATATGCCACTTAAAATCTGCATAGTCTTCGTTATGGAAGAAATATTCAATGTTGAAATCAACGTTAAATGTAGCATATAAAAATGTTGATATATCAAAATATGGTAAACCCAATCGCCTCTTTTAATAAAGCGAATCACCTACTTACAAGCCAAAAAAAAGCCAAAGTTATTGGAGAAAGAACACAACGATCAATTTTTTTGAAGCTCTTGACTGCAATTATTTCATGATGAAGGTATTTTATATATTTTTGTTAATTTGTTGTACCTATTTAATTTGCATTGTTGCAGGTGGCTCTATTAATGGCCATCGCAGGTACATGTAGATGTAACGACTCCGCTGAATTTAACCATGAGACGATACCTATACATCACAATTCTGGACATTAAAACGTATGTCTTACGCAAGTTTTCTATTAGTCAGAAGGTTATCCTGTGAATACAGTCGAGTTGTACCGAAAATATGTGGACGTTACGTCCTGTTAACGCTGGACATGCCATACTGTTTGTAAAACATTTGGTAGGAAGGTGTACAAAACAGCTAATGGGCATCAACACCCCTTGTCAAAATTCCTACTAAATTGCATCATACTTAGGCTTACTAGAAGCGGGACACTTGCTAGTCTCTTAAGTTTGATGAAACCGAGGGTTATATTGACGATTGAGTTACTACTAAACTCCGAAATAGCCAAAAAGATCCAGGAGCTAATGTTTCCAAGAGGAACCTTCGAACCTCATCTTCTGGAAGCTGACATACAAACGACAACCAATAAAATCAATTCAGCATCCAATTCATTTACGATTAATTTGAAAACAACAATGGCACATTATAGTTTAATCTTAATTTGAATAAATAAGCTAATTGTATCTTGTCGTTTTGTTGAAATTAAATAAAATATTTAAGGTACAGATTGAGATGTGGGATAAAGCTTAAATAACTATTAATATACTATATTTACTTACTGTCGTGTATCCATTTCAGGCTAATTCACTTACCTGCAACGAAAAAAAAATTAGTATATAGATGAACGATAATACAAAAAAAAACAAGACTTACTATTATTATTTATACTGGATTCCCCATATTAGACCTATACAATTTAAAGTCGAATAAAAATTTTCTAATCAAAGTAAATTAACTTTTTTAATCCGACTAATATGAACCTTATTCTGTGGGATTTATGACTAAAGTTCGACTTCAATGCATTTTTGAATTCTAAGTTCAAAATGTATCATCACTCGGCCAAGCAAATCTCCATTTATTCCTGCAATTTCATATCGAATCTGCTCCTTCAGCTCCAAATTGTTGCGGGAATTGTTGTTTACTTTAGTCATAAATCCCCAGAAATAAGCTACATAGTAGTCGATTAAAGAAGTTAGTACACAATTAAGTTTTATTCGACACAATGTATAATAGAACAATATAAAGGAAACTGTTTACAAATACAGTGTTGTCGATTGAAACAAATTTTTAATTATCGCAGACATTTAAAAATAAATAATTCTAAAATGAGTTGGAGATCGCAAATATTGGGAATGGACCTAAATTACAATTCTTGAACCCAATGAAAGTTCGTATTCTACAGGCCTTGACATATTCTATATAACATGCAATTGCTTCAAGAATTTACTTAATTTTACAAATTTATTAAGACATGTTTTTAAATTGCTCTACTAGTAAACTAGTACAGTAAACAGAGATATATTTTGGCAAAAATAATAGTAGGATGCCGCCTGCGTCATGTAATTGTAAATAGTATAAAGTACATTATATTCACGTTTTATACCGAAAATGAATTATTATTGTATTGTTAATTAACATTTAAATATAAATAAACGCGTTTTTTTTTTCTGGTAAAAGTAATGAACCAATGTTATTGGTATAAAAGAAAAGTTGTAGAGGATAAAATACGACAAAAATGAGCACCAATTCGACTCGATCAGGTAATAACTTTCCGAGAAAAATTGGAAAAAGTAAATATTTAAGTAGATCCGTCATTTTTTGAGATGTAGCATAAATCTTTCAGAAAATAGGAGGTCTGATACGTACTTGTGTGTGCAAAACCCTGCTACTGTCGGGCAATTAGTTTATGCAAAATTGCAATTAAAATTTTTTAAAGCAATATATTTAATTGAAACTAAATACTCGTGTAGTCGCCGTTTTCTCACACTCGGTCATTTTCAGTCATCTTTGCATTAATTTTTTGCGTGTTAAATATAATTTTATTGAAAAATGAGAATATACGTTTTGTTCCTTTCTACTTCAATTTTACATTTTTTTATTTCTGACAATCGAACAACCATACGAGCATTCAGCCTCGATTGAATATATTCCTTTAAAAATTTAAATCGCAATATTGCATAAACTAATTTCCCGACAATTTATTGAAAGATTTATGCTATATCTCAAAAATTACGGATATACCAATTAAAAAAAAAAATTCAAAAATTTTACTTCTTCCGATTGTTCTCGGTAAAGTTATTACCTGGTCAAGTCTAATTAGTGCTCATTTTATTCGTATTTTTATCCTCGACAACTTTTCTTTCACACCAATAACATTGGTTCGTTACTTTTCACTCAGGAACAAAATTAAGAAAAAACACGTTTCTTTGCATCTAAATGATAATTAACAATATAATGACAATTCATTTTCGGTATAAAAACATGAATATAATGTACTTTATACTATTTACAATTACATGGCGAAAGCGGTATCTAAGAGTGTCCTACTATTATTTTGTCAAAAATTTACTTATTATTTGCTCTATTGACTGGGGTAAATAAGGTAGAAATTGAATCATAGTTTTAAAAACGTATTAATTTTTTCTGTCAATGTATTTACATAAACTTGACTACAACATAATCGCAGAAATGGAATGTCACATCCACGCTTGACTAGAAAATTAGCTAGTTCAATATTAAGAACTCTTGTCTGTATTTTTGATTTTTAGAAAATTAAAGTTCTTTTGATACTTCAGCAAACGAACATTTGAGAATAAAGATACTTCATTTGGAAATCAGATAATTTTTTTAAATATTTGTTACTCATTCAATATACATTAGACGATTATTATTGATACTATCATCTAACTGAAGCTTCTGCTTTTCCTCTAAGGCCATTGCTAATGACGCCATATAGAGAAAATTTTCAACTGAATCGAAGAGAGCGAAGACACAACTACGTACCTTTCCAGTATCGATAGAGTCGTAATTGAAAATACATTTGCGCATTTAAAGAGAAAATGGCAATGGGTTTATTAAAAAAAAAAAAAAAAAAAAAAGTGGTTTGTATTTTATATAATTTTTGTCTGTCAGTCGCTGATGAATGGACTGATGAGGTTGAAATTGAAGCAAATGTTAACGAAGAATATAGAAAAAATAATTATGAACAACAAAGATTAGGAAGACAAAAAGAGACAACATAGCAACAAATTTGTTTTTAAAAAAATAATTTTATGAAATGTATTACATTATATACAGGGTTTTCAAACTTAAGTCGGCACTATTGCTAACTTCGTTATTATTAAAGCTACAGGGTCAGTTAAATAGGCAAACTAGTAGCATTTGTTTCTCTCATCACTATGGTGAAAACAGAATAAAAATCGAACATCTGGTTCGCGAGTTATGTCAAATTGTTTCATTTTTTTAAATAGGACACTCTCTATACAATATTCTCAATCGATAGAAAATTAAATACTAAACAAAAGTGTCTCATTATTTTTATCTTAAAGTCAAAAATAACAGAACTAAAGTCAAAAATGACAGAGCTATTGATGATTTTTCAAATTGTTTAAGGTGGCTGTGTTAGTTATAACTTTGCCTTACCATAAAGTAGAAAGTAGGAGGAATATCAGACCCGCGGGTGGTCGAGTAGTAATGCCAAGAACGTAGTCAAATTTACTAGTCGGAACACCGTTGGTCGAGTCTTCAGTTCATTGTCACTAAGGCGCGAAAATTGTTAGAAAATCTTATCAATATTTCGACGGCCTGATTATCACAAAAATATCGTCATTTTCAGACACGAAAAAAAACAATTCAAGGTGATACAAATTTATTACGACCCTCCAAATTGTTTGAGCATGTAAAGCATTCTGCCCTGTTGGTCTGCCATGGTCTCGAATTGCTTTTTGTGGTAGCCCGATTTTTCACCATCTCTGATTTTAATAGTTACGTGTATTTTTCACTAATACTTTTTGGGTGTACGTTGCATAAACATATTTTTGACACTTTTGGACTTTCATTGTTATTACCTTTGTCCTGTCCTGTTTCAAGTTGATTCTTCTCCATTGAGTCTTGAGTTTTTCACGGTTGATTTTATGTTTATCACCTAAACAAATTAAATAGCTAAAAAATTCCTGACTTTCATTGAAGTACCTAAATATCCCTTAGCCAGAGTCAGTGTTAACTGAAAAAAGGTTCTTTTCCTTTAACCCATCCTCTTCATATGTTGTATGTGAGCGATATATTGTTTTTGCAAGTTAGGAAACTTCTGCCTGCAATTTTTTGGGCCACTCTTATCTACCAGAAATCCACGGTCTTCCAGCTCTTTACAAATTGTCGCCAAAATTTTTGCTTTCATTGTTTTGCGATCGTTAAATAATTCGTCATATTTTGATCTTAACGTAAGAAAAATTTTCGTTGCCTTATCGTCTTGGCGACTTGATCGCTTGCTCGTCCATATGGGGCTTTGAAATGCACTAGCACTTGAATAAGGATCCGCATCTTGTGATGTACTCGTAGATGGGACAAGAGTGCTTTGTTTGTTTTTCTAGCGGATTTGGTCCAAAAAAGCATTTTCTTGAACTTCGTATACAAGCGAATAAATACATAACTATAAAATGGTAAGATAAAATGCGCACATTCCTTACATGGATGAAAAACCAGGTATCCTTACCATTCAGTAAAATATTGGCTGTTTCAAGATCCACAGCTATTCCCAGTCTTCCCCCATCAGCATTCATCAAATTATTAGGGTTAACAGTTTTAACTGTCTGTTCTGGTACCACAAATTAGATAGAGACAGACTACTTACACACCTCTTGAACCGAGTTACTGAAAGTTCAACCGCGGTAACAGTGATGACTTCAGTAATGACGTCAATTTAATGGTTCATGGCTTCACGAAAATACGTCGGTACTAATCGTTACCGTTTAGTCGTGCAATAGTAGATTATTTTACTAGGAGTTAAACAATATCATTGTTGAGCTTAAAAGTTTGCTGGCGAGGCGTTAGTATATCTATTTTGTTGTATATAGGTTTATGATTATTACATTTATTCATTAATTTGACAATTACAAACTACAGTTGCATTCACACCTATCACCCATTTAAATTTAATTTGAAATAATTGTTCCTTCAATTTAGACCATGTCAGTATGTTGTCACTTCATTTGTCGTTTCTCCGTAGCTTCTCTATTAAGTAAAAAACTTGCAATGACAAATAATTTAATAACATTTGATTTGCTAGTTTGTTGCTCTTTGTCAGGAGTACGGTAGCGCCTTTGTGATTGATCTTATTTGCATTCTCCTCTTCCCGGATTTGTGATATGCATATTATTGTAAATTCATTTTAATCATACACTTATAAATTATTGAAGTGTAAAGTAGATTGGTACTTGTATGTACTGCAATTTTGTGTTACGCAATAAATTTAACATAATACAAATGATACCTCATTTTACTTTCAAATTCTTTGTCACATGTTACTGTGAAAATTTCTTTCCGCGATTTATACTGCGCTGTACGTGGTAATTCAAATCGATAATTTACATTTACAAAGAAAGAAATTTGAATATATTTATCGTTTGAAAGATATCCACATCAATGTTATTTTTGTAAATGATTTATTACTCAAGTTTAGAGAATATTTTTAAATTTTCAAAAAATCCATACTTTTGTATAATACAATAATAATTGGAGTATTGTTAAAAATGTATAAACTAATTTCAGAAAAAAAACACAAAAGTATTTCCCATAGTTTATAAGATTAATAAGTTACAAACAAAATTTAAAACCATTTTCTACAGGATAAGCCATAGCTTAACCGATGTTTACTCAGATTATAAATAGATGGACCAAAAATTTTATACCCTTTTGTCACTTTTTCTAAACGCAATTTCATTTTCGCTTAATGAAGAAATTTTCAGAGTCATCTTAAGGAACTTGGACATGCGATAACTCTTTTTTGTTCGGCGTACTGACATAGTGTAGTAGGTAACTTTCGTCATGACGGCTTAACGGTTAGATACATTTAACTATTGTTGAGACGATACTGGGAAGTTGGTTCGATTTTTTACAAATTGCTTCCCGATGAACATTTCTCTTCATAAATGTGGAGTTTTCCTCACAACGTATCTGATTTTTACTCCACATCTTATAAATAAAATGTCAGGAAAACCGTCGTTCAGATTTGTATCAAACTTTGCATATGGGTTTATATACGGGGGCACAAATATATATTCAAGCTTCAAAGGGATTATCGAGGACATCAAAATAAACAACTTCTTTTAGCAAAACTTTTATGTTAGACATATAGTTACACCAAATGGCGCCTTAAGTCAAAAGTTCAAATATTCAATGGCCTTTTCCACGGTTCTAAAACTATTGAAATGTTATCATCAACAGTAAGTTATAATATGTGTTTTACTAGACCCGATTCAAATTTAACAAAATTTTTGATCTATTAAATTTTGAAGTACTTGATGTAATAATTTTATTTAAACGAAAATTTTCAAAGTTTTCATAATGAATAACGCAGTTGATTTGAAAAATTTTCAAAAAATGTGCTATCTAGTTTCTTGTCGAGATAAAAATTTTCTAGGACATTGAAGTCAAAAAAAATAAAAAATTAATGTTGCCTGAATACTACAAATTTTGCAGGAATGGTCTATAAGCTCTCATAAATACAAATTAAATGTGAAACTTCAAGTTTATTTCATTTGTATGCTAATAATTTAGCAATGACTAAAGTCAACATCTAAGTAAGCAACTTTAAATAATAGCAGAATTACAAAGGCGACCACGATATGAAGTTGTAATTTGCACTATAGTTGCTTATTACGTAGATATTAATTACCCATATTTAAATTGTTTAATTTTAGCGTACTTCAATCCATGTGTTAACTTTAGAAATACAAATTTTATACAACAAAAATTAAAAAAAAGTAGAATTTATTACTATTTACTGTAGGTAAGTCACTAGTTAATTGAATCCGCCATTTTGAATTTTGAGAGAACAAAAATTTTGTTCAAACGTAAATCGGGTATAGTGAAAACATACCATTTTGGCGTAATTATTTGCTAACCTGAAAGTTTTGCTAAAAAAGTTGTTGTTTATTTTAATGTCATCTATAAACTCTTTAAACCTGGAACATATTTTGTGACACCCTGTATAATAGTGCAGATCTAAATTGATTTTGGGCATAATGTATCAAGGCAAAGGGCCGTTAACCTTACATAGATTTTCGGAATCTTAGACTATTTACAAAGATATTTATTTCACACATTTTTTTATGGTTTTACAACGTTCTTTGACGTTTATTTATATCAGGGCGGTGAGGAGTTTTGAGGTAAACGCTTGTTTTTTTACAAATAGATTAAGATGGCGAATTTTGAATTGTGTCACTTTTCTTGTGACAGGTTTATATCATTATATAAATGATATCATAGTTTACATAATTCTTTAATTAATTTAGTTGTAAATATTTTTTTTTAATATTAAAAAGTGTTATTATCTGAGAATAGAACATTGTTCTTTAGAGATGGAACCCAGAATTTAAGTAGGTATGTTATTGCTAGAGTTTAAGGTTATTGGTTTTAAGATCATGAGTAACACTTCGTTTTGAACCGGTATAAATCAACTAAAGGTAAGAAAGTTACGCGCGAATTGGAATACAGCAGGCGCCACCTACAGAGACCTAGTAATTATCTTTAAACAGTCCGTTTTACGAAAAGTAAAAGAAATAAACTTGTAGAAGAAGGACCAATCTGATTATTTCGCTCATATCAAGCCGCTTGACTTTGTGTACTTCATGCATAAAATTAACGTTTAAATTAATACGACAAAATAAACAAATAATTCATCGACAACAAAAACCTTTGAGTTCACAAATGTAAACCAGATGTTTATTTGGTATTTTAAACAAATGTAAATCGTAACTCACTTGACGTTTCATACATGCATAAAAAACGCGTTTGGAAAGATAACGGTAATTTCACCCGTACAGTCATAATAAAGACAAACACTTAAATTTAACTTATCTGCGGTATCGGTCGCAGCTTCACAAGAGCGGATATACAGTGCGAGTGTAAATCTGGAACTATCGCAAGTAACCGTGTAACAATCGCCATTAAAATTATGACAGTTCTTTATCAGTTTGTTTGTTTATTTTTATTGTGTTGTTTTTTACGTACTTAAGTAAATAATGGTGCGATATTTCCTGAAAAAGAGCAAATTGAAAATTTAATATTAAGGGGATGTGACGACGGTACTAGGACAGAACAAGAAGTTTGTTAGTTATACAAAATGATAAAGATCCTCTCACAAGAGCAACAGTTTCCAAAATAAAAGGAAGTTTTCGGAATTCGGACATGTGTGGCCGTTCAACAACCGAAGAAGGTACAGAATTACATTATCTGTTGTCTCTACAAGAACATCTCCATGTGACTACAAGTAAACTATCTCCAAATAATGACATTTCTCAAAGATCAGTTATAAAGATTTTAAAGAAACATAAATGGCATCCCTACAAAGTTTAATTAGTGCAAGAGTTTGAGAGGTAATGATGAAACGGTGTAATATCGATAACGACTTTTTAAATCCAATCATTTTTTCTGATGAAGCAACATTTCACCTAAATGAAATAATGAAATCCCTTGTTGAGTTTTAGTACCGTCGCCACATCCTCTTAATATCAAAATTTTAATTCGCTCTTTTTCAGACAAATATAGCATCATCATTTGCTTAATTACGTAAAAACAACATAATAAAAACAGATAAACAAGGCGATAAACAACTGTCATAATTTTAACCGCGATTGTTACATGGATTTTTATTTAAACTTGAATTGTAGAATGTTATTAGAATTTTAGTTTTAAAACTTTGAAAGCAATTATCTCTAATATTTCAAAATACCTTATCACACTTTTTTTAGCGTATTTGGTCTTAGAAATATGTCTCATGTAATATAAAATTGACGTGTTCAAGGATTTTTTTAAAAAACGTTTAACATTTATTGCGATAGTTCCAGACTGACCCAGGCGTCGGTGTCGAAAAAGCGCCAGGTTAAAGGCCCATACGGCATACACCCCAATAAATTTACACGTTAAAATTAAGGGGTTATAGAGCGTACAAAACTCGGTAATATACTAATGTTTCTACTCTTCGAGAGAAATTCAATAGAAGGAAATTATTTTAAATCCTCCAGGTAAAAGTTCTAATAATTTATAAAATGGCGATAGAGCCACCTGTTGAATTGCTGATAACCGTTTCTTACGGCGTTTTCCAAACGTTGATGGATTAAACAAGTCGTACAAAGTATGTAGCATAAACTTATACGGACATATCTAACAACTAATAACAACATTTTAGCGAATTAATTAGAAGAAACTTTACAACAGACATGAAGAATTTAATTCGATACGCGTAGGAATAGATCTGAAGGGGATGACGTTAATAAAATTACCGTCACACAATGTTCCGAACGCAGTTTTTGACGCCATGTGCAAAACAGGTGTAGTTTCGATGTCATTTTGTTTAGTTGAATTTGTAAAATGTGCGAGCAATTAATTCAATTGGTGCAGAAATATAAAATTCTGTATAATACAAATGACTTTTCTTATGTAAAATTAAAATTAAATATATTTTTCGAAAATAATTTTTCCTCCTTGAAATGTATTTCTTTAAATTCTGCCTCTGGATCTGATTCAGAACTACACTTAAACAAATCCATGACCAAAAAACTCTTACTGTATCAATCCTAATAGGAAGTAGTCTAATGACCCGACATGAATTATTCCTGAACTGAATTACCTGCCTTTGTGTGTTCCAATGTGCGGCTGCCTTCATTGTTGGACCAATGTGATTCCTTCATCCGGCGTCGCCTCTATTAGTTTCGTCCGATAAATCCACCAACCGCCCCGATTTCGACTATCGTTCGGGGTCTTATCGGCCACCGCAATTCCAAGCTGGTTGATCGTGACTCCGGGTCAATATTGTGGACCTTTTCAGTAAGTGCTTTCTCCCTTTGTGCAGATATCGTGATGAAGTTCTAAAACCACCGACGTCAGTCCTACCTGTCTTGGTAGTGGTCATGCTTTTCGCACGTGGAACACGCCGATACCTCCGAGTTTACGTCATCGTGACGATTTTTACCCGTAGACTTGGTCCGCGCCCTCTGCTTCTATGATTCAAACCACGGCGTTTTTTCGAAATACCTTCCACTTACGAACAACGAATACTAACGATACCATAAACCCTTTCTGGAGCATGGTTGAGATTGTGAAAACAACTTGAATTGTCTCTTCTGCTAAATGAAAGTATTAGTTAGTTTATTTTTCTTTCCTTTTCAACCCTTCCACACGATGACCGAACCCTTGAAGTATTTTCTTAACTACAGCAACCCTTGTGAAAGTACAGACGAAAGGGAGAGCATATTCTTGTAATAAATCTGGCACCCCAGAACTGTTCCGTTTACCTAAATGTATTGCATTGAAAAGGACAGCAACACGACTTCTATATTACAACAATTTTTTCAAATAATCTAAAATGGTTGAATTTTGATGGAGAATAAATTTTAATGAGATCTTACCTCAAATAGTCTAATTTTGGTAAGTATTCCTCCAAAAATTAATTTTAAAATAAAAATGGAAGCACATCTTTTGAGTTGTTTGTTTTCCTACCTCCACTCTGAAGGGGTCCCAAAAGACCATTTTTATTTTAAAATAGTATAATTTTAATTATAAATAACATTTAGATAAAGTAAAAGAAAAAATTCAAAACGAAAAACAATTATATGCAAAATTAGTTGGAGCAACATAAATACCGAATGCAAAACCACTTCGTAGTGTTTCAAATTTACTAATTCAAATAAATTCTTGATTAAAAAAAAATTCTAATATACTTACAATTTTGTTAAAACAATTTTGATCTTATGCTATGTCACGTGGCTTTTTACTTAATAATATCTTTAGGTTTTATGAATTACTTCGTAGTGCACTTTTTTTTATATTTTTACATAATTTTCATACAGAATTTCGATTTGTATCAACATATAAGCTTTCTTGACATATGAACATATCAAACATAAAAATCGATCATTTTTATGAATTATTAATAAAATGTAGTCTTAGTATGTAAACTTGTTCTGTTTACGTACTAATCATTGTTGAAGCAGTTATAATGTAATGTTATTAAAAATGCAAGCAATAATTAAATTCTAAAGAATTCACAAAACTTTGTATTTTGAATCAGTAATATCAATTTTAAAAGTTCGCAATATATTTGTTAACAAAGTGTTCTCTAAGTTTAAGACCCGCTTTAACACATAAATACTCGTAGTAATCTGTAGAAACTACATTAAATAATACTTAAATAAATCAATTTGTAAGTTTGTACATAATCTTGAAACTTAATAAATTTTACACATTGTAAAACTTTAACCAGAGAGATTAAAAATTGAATCAAAAGTAAAGTTTACTTCAAATTGCAGTAAGTTTAATTTATTTTCAATTATATGAAACCAACCATGTATTGCATGTTCTGCATTTGCAGAAACCTCATATTTTATATGTATTACCTGCACTAATTAGAACGAAAATTATGTTGAAATGTATCTTATAAATTATAAAATCAAAGAATATGTTAAAAATAAGTATAACATCAATCTTATTCAATAATTTGCTGTTTGAGTCCATAGAAGAGTATTTAGTTTCACTTTCAGGTAGATATCAAATTCATTACTGTTGTCTATAATTCCAGGTTTCCAATTTCTAATCATTGATTTTCTAATCTTATTTTGAAATAATATTTGTGGTAGAGGCTAGAGATCTAGCATTATCATGCGAATCATCAGCATTTGTTTGCGTTTATTACATTTACACTTACCTAAAGGATAATCAAGCTTTAAAATATCTTTATCTACAGGTAATAGGGTTCTTAATTTCTTTTCTATTAAATCTTGTTTTGATGTTGTATTATAACTTATGAGTGCTTAAAATGACCCATCATTCAGTGGAAAGCTTCTGATAAATAGACCTTTTAGGTCTGCATAAGTACGTTCAATTACACTATTTCTTTTGGGATAGTGAGGGCTTTACACATCAACATTATAGGTTTATGCAGAATTGTAATACTCTTTGGAATTATAGGGCCATTGTCAGAAAAAAGAACTTGAGAGAAATCAAGTTTTGAAAAAATATCCTTGAATTTGGAAATGGCTGATTGTTCAAGTTTTTATTGTAAGTTTGTTTACGACCGCATATTTGCTAAAATAAATCTACAACAACTATGAAATCAGATCGGTTTATGGATAATTTCTAAGAATTTATTTTTAAAAGTATCCGGAGGCAAAATTTCTTTTTTGAAAAACAATTAGTCATTGAGAGAAAAATGTCAACTCTTATTATCTTTGACATTTAGTGGTACTGAGCTTTTTACGATGAGGCCAAGCAAAAAATTGCGTAACATTTTTCCCTGAATGGGATCTTTGAATATTATTTATTAATTATTTTTAATTGTTGTATTTATGTAGTCTTCTTTTAGGAGTTGGATATAAATAAAACAAAAAATAACTTATTGTGTTTTTCAAAGTTTGCGACGTTTCGGAAACTTTATTCAAACTGTGTTTCCTTCATCGGGCTTTAAAGTGTGACAAAAGCAAAATTATGACTAGATAATTAATTATTTTTCCGTCGACCTCATTATAAAATTGAGTTTTACGTACTCCCTGAATAATCATAAAGTAACACTTTTTTAACTGTAATACTTTTCGTCCGCAAACACTTTTCGTCCGCAAACATCTGTCAATGTCAATTATTATTTTATGTCAAATTAAATGAAGTCGAAGTAACCAGTATGAAAACCCATTTTAAGAAAGGATGAATTTAGTGACTACATAGGATATTACAGTACTTTAGGTACATACTGAAACATTTTAGATACTGCAGAATATTGTTTGTTTACTTCCATTTATAACCTCAATTTCTCAATCCCACACAACTTTGAACAAAAACAATTTGTTGTTCAAATTACAAGTAAATGATTTTAAGTGCTTTGAAATGATATTAATAAATTGTTTATAGTTTCTACAATGTGCGAAGCATATAGAAGAGCCTGGTTGTAATCTCACAATACTCGATACATTGTTTTCAATATGTAACACTTTAACTTCTTTAAAGTTATTCATTTATAAGGTAAGACAGAATTCATACGACTTGAGATTGCTTTAGACAATTTTATTAGGTAACATTTTGATACAGAAGCGGAGTTCCGATACAAAATTTTCACGATCATAAAATACAAAAACTTACAGTAGAAGTGAGTTAATTATGGGTACCTTTCTATTACTGTATTTGATTGATGTAAATAAGTAATAATGCTAATGGAAAACACAAGAACAGTAATTACTTGTGAAAAATCATTTGAATATTGATTCTGTCGCAGGAAAAACAAAAATAGAATCATATAAGCCATCAACATTACTGGGTTCAAGATTTATTCGTACACAAAAACAAGGTGAATTTCACAGTTTTCAATAAGCTGAAAGAAGATTATTACATTTTTGAAACATTTTCGAGAGTGAATCAAAAACTACGTTTGCATACTTTCTTACGGTCAGGCAATATTTTTATTGAATATAAAATGATTATAAGTCTGACCACGGTACAAACTCAGTCTTATAACTATTATATGTCCAATTAGTAAGAATCGACTTTAATGTGTTTAATAGGAGAAACTTCATTACATCTTTGATCATAAACAATTAAAGAAATGCATTAATTTTGAGGTAGGCTTCCAACTATAACTACATTTTTAAATATACTTCAAAATAACACTACCTAAATGTAATTTTTATTATTTTAATAAATTATAAAAAGTACATGTTTTACCTATTACCTATCATAATCAAGTGCTCTTATAAAAATTATGTGATTGTTGTAAACAAATGCTTTATCGGTACAATATTCGAACGCGAAAGCTTTTATTTCCTTTAATAAATTTTGACACAAATGTTACAATACTGAACGGTGAAGTGAACATTAGGTACAGTAAAATCAGAACAAACGTAAAATTTTTTTTGTTTTAAAATTAATAGGAGACATTTTATTACATCATTAATCATAAACAATTAAGAAATGCATTAATTTTGAGGGTAGGCTTCCAACTATAACTACATTTTTAAATATACTTCAAAAATAACACTACCTAAATGTAATTTTATTATTTTAATAAATTATAAATAAAGTACATGTTTTACCTATAACCTATCATAATCAAGTGCTCTTATAAAAAGTATGTGATTGTTGTAAACAAATGCTTTTTTATCGGTACAATATTCCGAACACTTGAGCTTTTATTTCCTTTAATAAATTTTGACACAAATGTTACAATACTGAACGGTGAAGTGAACGTTAGGTACAGTAAAAAATCCAGAACAAACGTAAAATTTTTGTTTTAAAATTACTAAACATTTTGTTTTTCAGTAAACAGTAATCAATAGAAAATTAATTAATTTAAGGTCAACGGAAAAAATTTAAATGTACCTCGGAAAAAGTGCTTTTTAATAACCTCGTAATTTTTTTTTTATAAAATTAGTGCACTTTTAGTCCTTGATTTTATAAATAACTATTATAACAACAAACCAAAAAATATGCAATTAAGTTAAAATAATAGTTAATTAATAACAACTGACAAAGTAAATTTTAATAATTTTTAAAAGAATTTTTTAGGATAATTATTTTAACATTGTTATTAATTGACTATTATATTAAGATAATTGCATGTTTGGTTCTGGTATTACTAGCCATAATTATTATCTAGCCATATTTTGCTTTGTTCACACTTTAGAGCCGGCCCGATAGAAGAGTACAGTTTGAATAAAGTTTCGAAACGTCGCAAACGTCGAAAAAACACAATAATTTGTTTTTTGTTTTATTTAAATCCAACTCCTAAAAGAAGGACTACATAAATACAACAAAAAAATATATTTAGAGGAGTAATTTCACATTTATCAAAATTATTTGTTAATGGATTTAGGTGTAGATAATATAATGTAAACTATAAGATTAGATTCAAGATAAATCGTGTTTAACGTGTCGTTAGTTGGTTCTCTACTAAGAGTATGTGGAATCTTTTTGAAAACAAAATGTAGTCTGAATGTATAAGGTCAGAGGGTCAACCTTTAAATACGATGAGACGTATTCAACTAGTTTTTGTAATAATTCTAAAAAAATCTATAATATAATGTACACATAATGTGCAGATGTTCGGGCACATATAAGATAACAGTACTAATCAAAAATGTTTAATTAATGGGATTCGAAAATTTATATGAGAAACTATTACAAATTCAACCTCGATCAAAAAACTAAATAACTCATCTAATCCTGGCGTTGGCCTGATGAAGCTGTCATTTGGAAGCGAAACTTTGCCTTTAACAGGACCTAAGAGTTTTCTTTCGATCTCTTCCTTCAATTATTAAGGGTTCAGACGTGCCCGCACTATCTGAACATCATAAATAATTTTATCAAGTGAAGGACATAGCCTCGGATCAGAGTATGACAAAATATATCTTTGGAATCTTGTTAAAACAATTGTATTAGCCAAACTGGACTTCCAGGCCGGAGTCATTGTTGTGAACAGAACGCTTTCCGGGATTGGACCGTGTCGAAAAGGTAATCGACCGTAGTTTTGCCACCAATCGTAAGGGGCTTGAAACAAAAACCTTGACAATTCTTTTTGTTGTTTGTTTGAAGTTTCTCGCCTGATGAAACCCCTTACGATAGGTGGCGAACCATTGACTACGGTTACCTTTTTCGACACGTCCGTTCCCGGAAGACGTTACTGTTCCTACAATAAGTTTATTGTTGCAGCTTTATTTCCATCGGTTGCTACAACTTTGATACTCTTGGTTCAGACTGAAGTTAGTTTTTTCAGGTCCTAAGTCATATCACTCTTTCAATTTTTTCATTATGTTTTTAGATCTTTTCCATATACTAGTTAAATCATCGAAATACACTATTGGCCCGACATATTATATTTTTAGCATTCTCTTCCATATATAATTAAAATATTTCTGGGGCAGATGATAACTGATGGTACAGGCATCAATAGCGGTAAAGCTTCTATACGTTAAATGTACCTCCAAAATGCGGATAAAGCATCCAGTAAAGAATTTTGTACGGTTCTGAGAATAAGAACTCTTCAGTCGGAATTTGAAATATTGAGGGTGTAATACTTTATTTAAATGGTCTATGCAAATACTTATATCATCATTGCTTTAAGGTACAACAACAATGGGATTGACCCAATCAGTTGCTTCAGTAACAGAAACCAAAATTTTATTTTCATTCGTCTTTCTGGTGACGAAAATACTTGGGATCATTTTGTATGAAGGTTTTGGATTTTTTTAATTTTCCAATTTGCACGAAACCTTCAGGTTCAAAATGGTATTATTAATAATATTTTTTTGACCCAACAGTAGTACACATATTTTGTTTTGAATGAATGGTCTATACAACAAAAGAGTTTTTACTTTTGCAATCTGGTTCATTTTGTTGAGTTGCATACAGTGGACATATTTTGCATACAATTTGAGTATGGTCTTTTTAACCTTGAATTTGGTTATTAGAGGAGTCCTTTTGAATTTTTGAATTGTATTTACATTTTATTTGCCTAATTGCGTTACAAGAAGCGTTGCTTCCATAAAGTCCAGTCCTGAGCAATATTTGTTTGAAACGAAAAGGCTTCTGGAGCTTTTCAAGTTGTACCTTCATAGATAACTAAAGATCTTTATCATGATTCAGATTCGGGGTTTTATTAAGCACCAGTCAGATCTTCTAAATGTACATAAATGCTTACTAAAAATCCAGGAAAACGTAAACACTTTTAAAGGAAACGTTCCATAGAAAGAAACATGAATTACCTATGGTTTTCTATTGAAATGCAAGTTTATCATTCAAAACATTGATTACACCACGGTCGTGTTCCTTTATATAAACGCATTTGTTTTCCTTAACACCGTACGTAAAAAAATATAGCGATACCGCGCCTCTTTTCTTCCTTAACAAATATTATACCGAAGTTTACCTAAAAACTATTTACAGATTCACATTCATAAAACGGAATGAGTGGACTTTGTTTAAAACAAAATAACTAATTTAACATCAAACTTGAAATTCACAAACCCCCTTCTCAGTTTCTTTATTTTGAACAATAAAACATTATAAACAAAAAAAATACGCAAGGACGTCCTAACTTAATTTGGGTATTTGCAGTGCGCACGAAGGCACTAAAATCACGGTAGTTCTCCAGAGTAAACAATCCGATTACTTACAGTTGGTGTTCTTCTGATGAGTCTAATAATCCGTTTTGGGTATACACCATAAATCCTAAGGTTTTTGTCGTTACATTAAATTTCTTGAAACAGGAACAATTTATTACGCCGAATTACTCGATAAATGCTTTAAACGATATTGCATTTCTATAATTACTTCGCAGGTGAAAGAAACTCAAAGTGTCCGCAAGCGTTGCTTTGACTTTAAGTTAAACAAAATCTTCTCTTTAATTTCGCGAACAGGATTGTTCCTTATCTTTATCATCAATATAACTTTAACACTCTCATACAAAACACTTTTATTAGTTCGTACGAAGAACGTTACGCTCACTGTTCAATATTTAGCGATTGTTAAAGATGAAAATTATGATCCGCTACAGTTTTGTGTTTTCAGTTTCATAGTACCTCGTAGTTTTGAATCTGCTTACAGACCAAATTTAAAAATATAAAAACTCGGGGAGCGTGTTTCGCTCCCTCAATTTCTACATACACAAAGAACCCTACAAAAAAACGTGAACAGTTCTCAGTAAGATAAGCAATCTGCAATTTAACGGTGAATGTAATCTTAGTTTAGAGCAAACAAAATATCAAATTAACTTTTAAAAACGGCATCCTTCACGCTCTTTCTTGGAACAAACAAACAGTTTATTAAGTCAATAACGCAAAACAGCAACACGTGGCAAATAATTCTATGAAACAAACATTTGATAAAAACTATCGAGATAATATTTCTTTAAAGCTTAAATGTGAGAAATAAAAGATTAAGCATTTCACGACACCACGACTGATTTAAAAAATATCAAATGACAAAAGAAATAAGTATTGCAACGACAGTGAGTACGAAAAACATACGTGCTTTATCAACACAAACGAAATATACTTAAAACAATTCAACTCACTTAAACCTTCTATAAGACCAAAATCATTTACGCGTAAATAAGTAATTTTCACCAAACAGAGGTGACAAACCAATCGTTTTTATGGATTACTACGGCATCGGTCACGTCTAACGTGTTCAATGTTGGAAAAACTACACTAAAAATATAGTATATCCACTAATTTTAGAGATGGTCGCCAAAGTTTCTAACGTAAACATAAAAATTCTTGCATTCAACTTGCCAAGTTAGTAAAATTTACATATTGTGTAAAAATATTCCAACAATTGAATTGTCAAATTGAAATACATAGTACCGAATGACCAACGTCAAATCGACGATTTTCAATAAAGGAATGTATCCGCTCTAATAATATTTTGATTTCTGTTTTGATTAGGTACGAAAATGATTTTTTTTAAATTTTTCTTATGCTACAATAATGGAGCAATGGTAATTTGTAAGTTATTCATATTTCCCACCGTATTTTGAGGTGAATTATAATTTAAATGTAACTTGTATTCAAAAATGGTTTATGTAACTACAGTAAGATTTTCTTTAATAAACTTAGTCCTACTATCTTATTGCTTAAAATTCGAACTCAAACGGCTATTTTGTGTTGTTGAGTGTGGCTATTCATCACCCAATTGGAATTCACCCTAGACCAACATTCAGAGTTTAGTCGGTTGGCTGAACCATTTAAACAAAAGAAAAACATGAAATGATAAAAATATTCTTGTCTTATGGAAGGTAAGTAGTTCTCCTGTTGACTTCTGGACTTCGCTATATATTTCAAATTTCATAGTTTATTTTTTTATTTTTTATTATATTTTTGCTTCAAATATTGCATTTGTTCTATACTTATTATTTATTGTTTATTTATTTAATAAGTAATGTTGTACCAATGCTCTTTAGTTGTACCAACCATCAACAATGATACATGATGTTTCATCAAAATTAATTATAGGTGCAAGTTTATTTACGACTGTAAGATAGAGAACACGTCATACATGATGTGATCGTTTGCCGTTGTTTAGAGATAGAAAAATATTAAATGAAAACGATTAAAAGTACAAAATTGATATTTGGGAAGTCGAAAGGGGTAGTGATGATTCCATCTTAAAAGTGTGATTTAAATCAATTCCAATAATTAATTTGCAAACCATTGCCAGATATCAGTTTTTCGACGCAGAAGGATATGTTAACATAGTTACTTAATGCGTATGCATTTACCGTATATGATCGTTAACACGAGTCGACACTAGGTGTCGCAAAACTTATTGCTCGAATATACTCTGTTACGGTTCTAAATTTTTGAACATGAACGTAGGTCGGAAGCCGTATTAAAAACGTATGGTGTAGGTTGCGCGTTACGACGGAAATCAAATCTACCGCGCTACATCGAGTTTTCCTATTGGTGAATGATAATCACAAACTAAACGACGGATCGACATCTTGGCACTTTTCATTTCCGCTTGAGTGGTTGACGGTGGCTCACGAAGCAAATCAAATAGAAGTGAAATTTCAACGTGGCTTCAATAATTGCACCATTGTGAGTGCGGAAAGATAAATCCGATCAATTTACACCGTAAGTGGTCTTTAATTCTTTGGTTAACTTCAAGGTTGTATTAATTGTTAATTGCAACGTTTGCTTTAGCACGTGTGTTAACCTCACACTTTCACCTTATCTTACACCTGGAAAACTCCTGGGGATGCTAGAATGGCTATTTAGGAACCTCTCGCTACCTAATTGTTCGAGTACCTCGATTTCGCCTACACTTAAGCCGACAACAGCTGGTGAATGCTGAAGGCCGATCGACTTGTTCATGCTGCATATCTATTACTTTGAGGGACCCTACTGGTTGTCATCTGCTTTTCGATTTAAACCTTCCCTAAGGGAAATTCTGGATTTAACTACGTTCGGACGCTGTCCAATACTCATACTGCCGCTAGCAGAACGTATCCTCAGAGCTGCATACTACTAGAACACAGTTTAATGTTTAATTATCCTACTTAATATCAATGCGTAAGAAGCTCACGTACACGTAACATCAAACGGTCTTATAACTCTAGTACTTAAGTAAATTTTTTATTCGTGTTGAACTCGATTACCGACACTCGGTTTTGTTTACATTGGCTCCATCAGAGCTAGACGCTGTAGATAACGGGGGCGACGTTAAAACAAAAAGGCCTTGACGAGACCTGTTTATCGTGTTTCTCTCCCGAGTTTAAGTTACTATTAAGGCACCGTTGTGTAAGTGACGTGTGTACGTCAAGTTTTCGTACGAACCAATCTGAAATTGGTACGCTCTTTTTAAATTTGGGATGTAACTATAAAACTTATCTGAATTTGATACATTAATTACGAGCTTTAATTAAACCGTTGTTGCTAACGCCCGTAAAACTTTACGCGACAGTCTCGTTTACTTCGTTACATATACTCTAGTATTTTTTAAGTCGTTATTTGCTTTATTTAAATTGTTTATGTGTTTCTCTGATATTGTGTTCGTTTTAACGTGTTAGATCTTTTAGTAAAACCAAGTTGTACTCCTGTTGGTCGGTTTTATTCCTATCCATTACTCAGCAGGTGGCGCCATGTTACGCAATAGTTTATTTCTTTTCAGATTCCTTAAGGACCTCCCAAATCTACCGACGAAGCCGGACACTGTTGCGATAACTCTTATAAATTCGGGATTTTCCATGAATTTAGTGCGTTAATTCGAGTTCAATAGTATTGTTCATTTTTATATAGGTTGTACCGCTAGAGCCGTCTATTCCTTTTATGTATTTGTAAGCTACAACCGTTACAGATCATTTAAATTCAATCATAAATTCCATTATTTTGAAAAGTTTATTGAGTCAAATACAGTCGGGTTCGCTTATAACGAGCACAGCTTATAGCGAGCGTTCGGTTTTACGAACATTTTCTTAAGTAACGAACAACAATTCATTTACTTCAACGTATTTTTAGCTTGCATATAACGAACTCCTTTATAACCTACAGATCTGTTATAACAAGCATTTTATTTTCTTAATCTGCGGAATTGACTTCATTTATAACGAACACATTTGATTATGCGCAGAAAATTATTAACTGCTGCGGTTACAACGAGGATTTTATGAATCATATGGCGGATATCTTCTGTTATAACGCGTAGAACAAACTTGTCGCAACTCGCAGGGATGCGTTTCCAGACCATTTAATGCATCTATATAATTTTACATTTAGTTATCGTTATTGCTTATTAGTGTTCACTGTAACAATGGCTAAACCCCATTCTAGAAATTCCCTTACGTTAGAGGAAAAAGTAAAAATAGTGGATCTTATTTCCTGTGGTACTACTAATGGCGACGTGTGTCGAAAGTACAAGTTATCTAGTTCAACGGTGTCTACCATTTGGAAAAATAGGGATAAACTCAAATTAATTTTAAATTCAAACATTTCCAAATGAAACGAATTCGGAGACCAATCAACAATGAAGTTGATCATGCCCTACTTGAGTGGTTTAAACAAAAGCGAAGTCAAAACGTACCGATAAGTGGACCAATATTACAAGAAAAGGCAGAAGAATTTTCAAAATTGTTGTCTCCTAATAATGAAGGGTCCGTGTGCTCGCTTCAAAAAAAGGTATCGTATTTCTTCAAGTAAAGTGCATGGAGAAGCTGGAAGTGTTTCTGATCAGACAACAAGAGACTGGCTTGCTAATGTTTGGCCCTTAATACGTAGAGATTATTCATATGAGGATATTTTTAATGGAGATGAGACGGGACTCTTTTACAAACTTACACCAAACCAAACTCTAAAATTTCATAAAGAAAATGTCATGGTGGTAAGAAAAGTAAAGAAAGACTTACAGTTTTTGTGTGTGCTAATATGAGTGGCACAGAAAAGCGAAAATTACTTGTCATTGGTAAATCAAAACGCCTCGATGTTTTAAAAATTGCAAAGTATTACCGGTTAATTACAAATCCAATAAGAAGGCATGGGTAACATCGGATATTTTTGAGGAAGAATTAAGAAACTGGGATTTTGAACTACAAAAACAAAAAGGAAAATCATTCTTGTTATAGACAATTGTCCTGCACATCCTATAATTGAAAACTTACGTTTTATAAAATTGATTTTTCTTCCTCCAAATACAACAGCGATTCTGCAACCGATGGATCAAGGAATCATTGCTTCTCTTAAACAACATTATAAAAAATATTTTTATGCAAAATGATAACTTGTTTAGATAATGGCCAGGAATTCAAATTTTCTTTGTTAGATGCTGTGTTAGCAATAAATACGTCGTGGAAACGCGTTTCAAAAAGAACAATCGTAAATTGTTACCGTCATGCTGGCTTCTACCCTAATTCAGAATTTGAGGAAGAGGATGACATACCCTAGCTCAGTGGTTACTAAACAATAAAGACGTGGACGATGAAGATTCTACTAGCTTACACGACTGGGCGATTACGAACAGACTCTTACATGAGTCATTTAATACTGAAGCTCTAAATGCATTCCAAAATGTTGATGATGATTTAGTAACTTGCGAATATCCTTCAGAAACTGAAATAGCCGCCGCTGTTAAATTTCATGAAGCAGAAAAACACGAAGAGCAAGAAAGATCAGAAGAAGAAGAGGAAGAACAAGATGCTCTTGAACCTCCAACAACTCAACAAGTATTAACAGCGATAAAACCATATCTGTTTATTTAGAACTGAATGATTTCGAAAGCCATATTAAGGAAAAATTTGATTTAGTTCAAAGAAAACTGGAAAATTCAATTTTAAATAAAAGTGCAATGCAAAAAAATTACAGACTATTTCAATTAATATTGTAGTAGTAGTAGTAATATTTATGTATATGTACTACTATATATATATCATATATGTATATATATTATGTACTTGTAAACATATACTTCTAACTATATTGTAACATTATTATAACCAATAAATGTTATTATTATAAATATTGACTTTTTTATTGTAAAATACAAAGTATGGTAAAACAACGTTAGAAACGAGCAAGAATCATTCAGTAGTAAGAAGTAGGTATATTCATCAAAAATCGTTTATAGCGAGTGAATGCTTACAGCGAGTACATTTTGTTAGCACAAGCACGCTTGTTATAAGCGGACCCGACTGTACAATAAAATGAATGTACACATGCAAAGCAACTAACACGTAATTATTGGTGGTTCCATTTAATACGTATTTATTCCATACTATATTTTTTAAATACATAATCTATCGATCACTATGCTAATTCTTTATGTTTGATTAATTTCTAGGTGAAACTAGATGGTTGATGTTCCAAATGCAATATATTCATTCCTTCTTTCAATTAATGTGATTAAATATCTCCGAACACTCTTAAAAAATGTTTGTTTCATAATTAACAGAAATATTCAAAATAAACGGTATATCCCAATAACAGTTTAATTTAAAGTTTCAATTCTTACAGATAGGTTTAGTATTATTATTTAATTGCCTCTTTATCTGTAGGTATAAATAATGAACGTTACAACTTACAACCAGATTAAATTACCTAAATCATTGCATTCAATAGATAGGAGGAAGTATTAATCTTAACAAAAAAAGTTTGAAACTGACATTGCGAATTGGGCTAACAAAAGAAAGTGAATTATCAAGTATCATTATTAACGCTACATTAAAAAGGATTATCTGCAACTAAATCAAATTTCTTTATGAATAAAATTTTCATGTATTAATTTAAATTATTTCGCAAACTTAACAATTAATTGCCCTTGTGTATGTAACCTGAGTGTACAAATAACATCCAGGATGTGATAAATGTTTTATTAAATGTTCACTTAATTTTGTAGATCAGTATGAAATAACAATTGACAAATAAAAATAAAAATCTACGCAGTTTTATTTTTCTTTTTATTAGAATTTTATAAAATGTACACGACATGTAATTATTACTTTAATAATTATCTTTAAAATTTTGACATTATGAGTTTATATGTTATTAAACATAAACAATTTGAATATTAGGTGGATCATACGTACAGTTTCTAACGAAATTCATATTAGATTCATATTTTCAAGAAATTCTCGTTAACGTTAATTTTATTTTTTAAATAGCTAATCACATGAGTTTTTTAATTAATGTTTTTATACAACTCTTTTGAATTAAATGGTAAAGAACAGGAACGCTTCATATTCATTTTTTAAATAGCACATGACCATTAATAATTCAGAATTTATTTTTTTTTAAAACGTACCGATTAATAATTTTATTAAATCATAACCAATTATAAATATGCAAATTCAATTGTAAAATTTTTAATCGTGCATACAATGAACAAACAAATTTTGTTTTAACAACCGCTCGTATTTGGCGAACTTTTTCAAGTAATCTTACCAACAGTAAGAATCGAAAATATGTTCCAAGTGTCTGACACGACGATAATTTCTTTTTGTCGCTGATTATGGTAGTTTAGTTGTCAAAATGCTTTCAGGGTCTTTTTGTCCTACTTCTTGATTAATATATGTATTAGAGAAACATAAACCTAGAAATAAAAGTTATAAATGCGCGACCTAAAAAAATCTATGGAAAAATTTATTTCTATCCAGTCACATGATTTATGTTGAATAACATCATTTTATACAAAGATTTTTTGTTAAAAGGAATGGAGTTATAATTAAACGTTGTCCATGGTTAAATAAAACCAATAAAAATATAAGCCCACAATTGGGGAATTAAAAGATTGTATAATCAAATATTAATTTCGTTTAAACATTTTATGGTGAATGGACTACATAATTATTATGCAAACTATTATGCATCACATATTTTATTATCTAAAATTTAATTCAAATATTTATACCAAATTTTGAAATAATATTTTTGTATTTTTCTTTATTTTGCTGCAGTTATTTGTTTAAATGCTTGCTTTTGTTTTCACGACATCTTTTAATTCCAATAACTATTATTAGCTATAAATAAACAGATGTATTTACCTGACATTTTAACAAGTTTTGGTACGGCAGTAGTCCCTGTAGGATTAAGAAGTATACCGCAGCCAATGTAGGTATTAATTTAAATTCCAAAATGCTTGGTATTAACTTATTAAACTATTATTAAACTAAATCTAGTCTTAGGAAATTTTGTAACGTTGAAAATTATACTAGGTTGTACTGAAAAGACTATGTCAGAAAATAAATGAACGGCACTCAAGATCTGTCTAATATTTAAGCAATTATTAATTTATTATTAAAATATTCTGTTTTCAATTGAGTTATTAATTGAAGGTATAATTTCAGTAATAATTTATTTATAATGATAAAATACGTTTGAAACTATTGACTTTCAGAAACGTTATATTTTCTGGTTAGTTATTTATTTATAAGATCATACAATTTTATTTATTAAACACTTACAATTTAAATTTTTAAAAGATTTGGTCGATAGGTAAAGGAGTATATAATAAATTTCAGAATATAACTGTCTCTTATACTGCTAGTGAATCCTTTTCTGAACTCATTTTAATATGTACAATATTTACACTAGTTATATTTACAGGATCAGCGCGATTGGTGACACACAGTGCTGGATTTACCAATAGGCCCTACAGGCCCCGGCCTATCGGCGCGCTTTGCTAAAGGGCGCAAAATTAATACGCAATGTTTTCAGAAAATTTTCAGACTATAAACGAAGCCGTACGTTATAGAAATCCGGAATGCAAAGCAGCTTCAATCGTATGACGTAACGATTGCGCTCGGGCTGAGTCGAACTTACCGAGCTATGAACTTTTATTACTTATTTAAATGCAACGCAACTGCAACAAGCAACAGTAAGGATTGAAATGCGTAGTTGCGTAGTGTTGCAATGTTTTTAATTTTATTGTGCTAAGACCTGAGTTTATTAACATTTGTTAACGTGTTTCCGAGTTTCCGTGTTTGTAATAATACCGTGTGTGTCTACAATGAGTCATAAACTAAAACTTAGTAGGGCACAGTTTAGAAAAAAGCGCGAAGACAAAGACGAAAGAAATGAAAAATTATAAAGCAGGTTCCTAAAATAACAACATTTTTTCACGAAATGCGGATTGTGTAAATGGGACGGTTAATAATCTAAAAAGCAATGCCAGTTTACCGTCAGTTTCTTCTATCTGTGAAACTGATTTGCAGCAGGTTACATTTGAAAAACAAACTGAAGGTGAAATACCTTTAAAAAGTGGGGAAACTGATTTTGTGTTTCATTCGGATCCAACTTTGTGGAATGTAAATGAAGAACTACGAGATTATATATGTACTACTATTCAGATTCAGACTTTAATCAGTCTAAAAGACAATATCCTGACAAAGTTCGTTGTCTGTCCAAGAGCTTATTTTTCAAAAACTCCAAAATGGCGAAACAAAAACAGAACATGGCTGGTTTATTCACCATCAAAAGGATGTGTTTTTTGCGCTCCATGTATGCTATTTGGACAGTCTGATAAGACTGGCGCATTTCATAGCGGATACAATGATTGGAAAAATGTTAATCGACGAGTTTCAGAACATGAAAATAGTTTTAATCATAAAGATAACTTAGAGAAACTAAAACTTAGAGGTAGTTTAAAAGCTGTGTTGACAGCCAGCTTACTGAAGCTCTCGAACTAGAAATCCATTATTGGAGGGAGGTACTTAAGCGAGTAGTGGCGGCAGTTAAATATTTAACTGTTCAGGGTCTGGCATTACGTGGTACACATGAACACCTAAAAATTTTGACAATGGGAATTTCCTCGGACTATTGCAATTCCTAGCTGAATTCGACCCTTTCATGGCGGAACATTTAAGGCAATATGGTGATAAAGGTTCCGGTACTACATCTTATATTTCAAAGACAATATATGAAGAACTTATTGCTGTTATGGCAGACAAACTTACAAACACAATTACAAAAGAAGTTAAAAAGCCAAATACTTTGGTATAGTATTAGACTCTACCGGACATATCACATATTGATCAACTGACCTTGGTACTCAGATATGTTGCCAGTGATGGCGTTCCAATTGAAAGGTTTATTTGTTTTGTGCCAAATGTGAGCCATAAAGCTGAGGAAATTGTCACATTAGTTCTAGAACTCTTTGGAAAACTTGATTTGGACATTTCTAATTGCAGAGCACAGTCATACGACAACGCTTCAAATATGTCTGGCGTGTATACCGGTGTTCAGGCTCGTATCAAGGAACTTAATCCTCTAGCGGAGTATGTGCCATGCTCAGCACATTCCCTAAATTTAATAGGTTCTTGTGCAGCAGAATCATGTAAAGAGGTTATTTCATTTTTGGATTGCTGCAGTCCCTATTCAATTTTTTAGTGCCTCAACTCACAGATGGGCTATCCTACAGAAAAACTGTACCCTTAAGTTACAAAGTCTCTCTAGGACTCGATGGTCTGCTCGTCACGACGCATGCCGAGTTGTAAGTGAAAACACAGAAGGTATTTTGGAAAGTTTGAATGAAATTTCTACTAACTCTGACGAGAAACCATCAACAAGGAATGAAGCCAATGCTTTGAGAGAAAAATTGAACTCCATGGAGACAACATTTATGTCAATTTTTGGAGTACCATATTGGAAAGGTTTAACAAGGTGAACATAAAACTGCAGCATGAAACTACAGAGTTAGGAAAGATTATTAGTTACTATGATTCTCTTTGTGGATTTCTTCAAGAACTAAGAGAAACCTTCGATAGCCTAGAAAAAGCAGCAAGAGACAAATGTGGCAGAAAGGAGTATGCAGCAGACAACCGACGCAAAGGAAAATATCTACCAAGTTTGATTATTATAGTGAACAAAGCATTGATGCTGAATTTGAATTCACAGGTTCTGATAACTTTCGTGTGAACACTTTCAATGTCATATTAGATAGCTTACATTCCGAACTCAAAAGACGTGGAAATAAATACACTCAACTATACAACAAGTTTGGATTTTTTGAAGTTCTTAAAGGACTAGAAGCCACAGAAATCACCAAACATGCAGGAGAATTATTGAGATTGTACCCCGAAGATCTAGAGCCAGTTTTGTTGACGAGTGTTTACATTTGAAACCTTTTTGGTGCAAAATACTCCCAAAGAAAAAAACAGCATGACTTTAACGGACATAATCAAGGTTTTACGTCATTTCGATGCAGTTGAAATCTACCCAAACATTGACATTGTCTTAAGAATGGTCCTTAGTGCACCAGCAACAAACTGTACAGGAGAAAGATCTTTCTCTACCCTTCGTCGTGTGAAAAACTATTTAAGAGCTTCAACCAGCCATGATAGATTGACATCGTTAGCCCTACTCAACATCGAGAGTAGGCTGACTCAAGAGGTGTCTTATGATGACATCATAGACACATTTGCTCGAAAAAAAGCAAGAAGGAAGGTTTTATAAATTGACTTTGAAGGAAAATTGTCTCACATCAGTTATAAAAAAAAGTCCTCCTTTTTATTCTTATTGATTTTTAAAACCAATTTCGTATAATTTTTGATTTATTACGAGAAAATTTTAGTTTTGAATATTAATATCAGCTTAATTAGAATAATTCATTATGTATAGTCGTAGGTTGTATGATGTTCTATACATATATATGTGCAAGTGTATAATGAGTATTAAATCGTTTAAACTTATTGTAACATCATTTGGACTATTTATTTATAGTTTATATACCCAAATTTAGAAACAGTTGACTCTTTCAATATTTAAATTTATTTAATGGATTTTACTTAACAATAAATTAAAATAAAATAAAATTACCTTCAGAAAGACCTTCCTGAGGTCTAAATTCTCCCTCCTTCACGCTGGTATAAAAGGGGGCGGCAAAACCTACGGGCCTAGGAGCGCATAAAATCTAAATCCGGTCCTGGTGACACAGATATTAGCGTGTACTATTTTACTACGTGTGTACGCTTTGTAGTAACTGTCAACTGTCTGTGTATACCGTATTGTGTTTTGCTGCTGCTGATCCTAGTATTTATACGCGATTAGTAAGTTATTTGTGAAGTGAGCAAAGTCGCTTGAATTATTCTTCCTGGTTGTCAGCGTTTGTACAGGGTTATTCACTATAAATTACCCACCCTTCTGTCGTTATTATTGCTCGTAGTGTACGAAGTTTTTCTGCTTCACTATATACCAATTTGGTGATTTAATTAATGAAATGTCAATTATCAAACACAACATTTGTCATTTACATGGCTTACTTTGACAATGTTAATTAAGTAACTATGTTGTTCTACGATTAATAACTCAATAACCGCTTAAGATAAATATATAATATATTTTTGAAATCAGAAAAAAAAAGATCTATTCAAAAATATAATAATACACAGGGTGTTACATTAAAAAGATACATCATATTTGTATTTTGCCCTGTAAACGGCGAGTAACTGAACTATTGATAGCATTTTAAGAACTTTCAGTTAGAACCATACAACTTTCATATATAACTTTTTTTTTCCGAGAAATAATAACGATAAGTGAGTAATTTATAGTGAATAACCTTGTAATTGCGATTGACGAAATGCTGGTGCTGTTTATTTACATTCCGCATTCTTCGGAGATATATTATCTCATGCGGAAGTTATGCTAATATTATGGATTTGAAGCTGGCAACCCCATTCGTTTTAATTGAATGGAAATTTTGTCCACCATAAAAAATGGAAATTTATTAATTTGTTGTTGTTACTAAGTACAAGCTTACACAGTTTTTGTCAACAGGGTGGTTACTTTGTAAACGGGTCATAGGTTAATGGTTTGGTATCAAAATGAAGCTAAAATTAGTCCGTATAGCTGTTGCTATTAGGATACAGTGTAGTAGGTTTTCACCATAAAAGCTCTCTCTTCGTTCAAATGAACCATTTTTAAATGAAACCTGGATTGTTTTGTGTTAGTATTTTTATAAATTTTTGGAATACTTTTACATGTGTATTGTATTTTTGAGGAGTATTTTTACTTTTATTAAAATAAAACAATGTAAAAAACTTACATTTTTCAAAGCACTACAAAAAACCATCAAATTTGAACAAAATGGACTTTCGTATATGTATATTAATTTGATGACAATGACATTTTTGAAAATAGTAGCCAATACAAAAAAGTCAACACGCTACGCTTTATTCGCACCTATGCAGTATTTAGGCAAAAATTTGAATATTTAAATGCTCGCCTAAAAACAAAACCAATCGCAGAAAAACTGCTGGGATTGAAGCATCTCAAGTAAAAAGTAGTTAAAGGCGGCGGAGAACGGCGAAATGTCTGTATGTAAATTGCACAGAAAAGATACTGACTACTTCAAAGAAAGTAACATTGCGTCAGCTAAATGTACGGAACTTAGGTCGAACAATATTCTTCTTTCAAAGTATCCCTGTTATGTTCCATACTTGATGCTTCCAAAAATCTAAGTTTATGGTGTTTTGGAGCAATTGTGAATAGTTTCAATTTTGTCTAACGAAAGCGGGTTCAAATTTAATGAATATTGGCAGATGGGTTTGATTTAATAATGTGCATTACCATAAAATAATTTTATTTACTCTTTGAACACATATTTACGGCAACAAAAAGTATAGCTTTTATACAAGTTGCAGCGAGCAGGTCAGTACATAAGGGACGCTCTTCTTCCCTTTGTTAGGGGAGCAAAAACTAGAGGGGATAAATATTTTGCATTGCACAAGTGGCGTTAACAGCATTAAAATTGAATTAACATATACGAAGTTAAACAATGAATATCACACCAAATTTTCAGTAATACATGGTAAATTGCTTACTCTGGTACCAAAAGGCGTATACTATAAGCCGCGGCAATGTCTGAAACAAATATTTTGTTGATAACCGTGTATCGCTCTCCAAGTAGCGATTTTGATACATTTCTTAAGAACTTTAATTTAATGTTAAATACTGTGTTTAATAATCACAAATTTTTTGTCCTTCAATTAATATAATAGAAGTTATAAGTTATAGCAATACATGGTGTCCCACGTTGAATAACCGCAATCAATTTCTCGGAAACTAGACGTCTGATCATTCTGAAAACTTCGTCACATCTACTACTATCAACTTTGTTATTTTAAATAGAACACCCTATATATTCTTGCATTTTTAGTATCTACGACAAATCTTGAATATTTTTGATGAATAATGTTCTATACCTAAGTCTAGCCATTTCTGACTTATTCAAGATTTTATGTCAAAAATGACATTTGCAGGCCAACATAGAAGCATCAATTTTACCTATACGGGAACTCGTATTATTCATTTTATGAATATAGGATCCATTATTATAATATTGGTTATTTATTTATTATTTGTTACTAGTTTCAACTCAAAAATTATTGTGAGTCATCTTCAGAATTCAAAATTATTTTTCTACAAACGTTAAATATGTAAACCAAATGTCATATGTATTGGAAAACTTACTTTAACAGATTCTTCATGCTGCCATTATGATAAATATTAATACCGGGTGGTCAACCAAGGAAGGTAAAATTTTATTGAAAACTCGTCAAAATCGATTTTTTTTTTAAACGGAAACGCCCTATTTTTATAATCTTCTCTCGTTTATCATAAAAAATAACAGTGACTTCATGTAAGGTAGTTTATTCCAAAAATTTGTAGTTTTGGTGGCTGGTCTTGCTAACTGATTCCTGTGTTTCTATTGATAAAATTATAAATTTGCGAATATTTCAAAAACTACAAATTTTTGGAATAAACTACTTTACATGAAGTCACTGTTATTTTTTATGATAAACGAAATAAGATTATAAAAATAGGGCGTTTCCATTTAAAAAAATCGATTTTTGACGAGTTTTTCAATAAAAATTTTACCTTCCTTGTTTGACCACCCTGTATTAATATTTATCATAATGACATAAAGAATCTGTTAAAGTCAGTTTTCCAATACATATGACATTTGGTTTACATATTTAACGTTTGTAGAAAAATAATTTTGAATTCTGAAGATGACTTATTCTTCTACAAAGAAGTCACCTGAAATTAAATAATACGAGTTCCCGTATAGGTAAAATTGATACTTCTGTGTTGGCCCGCAAATGTCATTTTTGACATAAAATCTTGAACAAGTCAGAAACGGCTAGACTTGGGTATAGAACATTATACATCGAAAATGTTCAAAATTTGTCGTAAAATCTAAAAATGCAAGAATATATAAGGTGTTCTATTTAAAATAACAAAGTTGATAGTTACTTCCGGCATAACCGGAAGTGCCACCATCTTGAAAATATTTTAGCTAAGTTGGCACTGTTAACATCAGCATGTGACGAAGTTTTTAGAATGATCAAACGTCTAGTTTCCGAGAAATTGATCGCGGTTATTCAACGTGGGACACCCTGTATTTTGTATTCTCTGTCCTGATTATCTGTTTTTCCATTATTTTGTTTTGCTATTTCTTTAACCTACTATTTTTTTCGTCATTGTCGTGACTGGCGCTTGGACCGGTCCATTATATGTCGTCATGCAATGGCTGTGCTGTTGTATTTTATGTTCTTATTTACCTTCTATGTTTACACACTTAATATTATTACATATGAATACTAAGTTGGCATGTTTAGGTTTGAGTAGTTTTCCTAAACCTTGAAGCAAATACTTCACCATAAATAAATAAATAAAATAAGTTGTGTACCTTCTAGGTGCAGATCGAGTAACAAAACCACCGCTCTTATAGATACATAAATTTGGTAAAACGTTGGCATTTATGTATCTACCAGTTGAAACGGTAGAAATATGGCTTATGTAACAAAAAAACTTTTTCTACATGAGCCCAAGCCCCCACTGGCGAACCTCCCTCCCCAAACCCCCCATTCTCACTGCAGTTCAATGCTGACTCTATAAAGGATCTAACAAACACACAAATTTAGGATTTTAGTATATAGATAAAACCTGTAGTTTTGTTATTCGACCTACACCTAAAAGTAACACAATTATAACTTCATTGTGTTTAATTATAAAGATATAGTGATTGTGGATGGTTTTACTGATAAATGTAACGTGGCAGCCTGGTGCGCCACTGCTTTATGTGATTTGCTATCATGTTCCGAGTACCTTCAAACTTTATTTAGTGCTACAAGAAATAATAACAAATAATATTTTCATTAATTTCGATCTACCACCATGTAATGATACCGACTTTTCAGATCAGAAACCTCATTAAATTCTTACACCAGATGCATTTACAAAAACTGCATCTACAGTACTAAATAACATTACTGTTAGGCCAATTACGTTCTTAAGTTGTTTTATTGTCTTAATTGTTGTGCTGTAGTTTTCCCTTTTGCACTTGATTTTGTGGATTACCCGATGAACTCTGATTCAAGCAACTGTTTGGGAATCGTACCTGGTGCGTAAATTGAATTGAAAATTGCCGTGATCCACCCCAGACTTTGGTCATTTAAGAGTCTGATGAGTTCATCTTGTATTTGGTGCAGACCAGCTGCCTTACTTGTTTGATAGACATTTGTATTTTATCTTGCAATGTCTACTTCTAGTTTATGCACTTTCTTCCATACATGTTTTATTTCTTTCGTCCTGACTATCAGTTTTTCTTGTTCTTCCTGTTTTCGAAGTTCCTTTTCCGAAATCTTCCTGTAATTTCCTTTACCGTTCGGTGTATATTAAAATCCTCATAACAACTTTAGTACAACATTTATCGTGTACCCACCTCTATTCAGTTAAACTTCGGTTTATCTGTAGACCTTAGACAAAGTATGTGTATTAAGAAAAATAACAAAAAAGCAATTAGGAAGGATACAATAAACCTGTTTCCTGTGCTTCATTCACTCATAGCGAGCGTTTGACCGAATTTCGCTTAAAGATACTCACCTTCTTCGTGATCCTTGAAGGGTTACTTTTTTAATGTCCGATTGATTGCTAAATAAAGATCTCAGTGAGAATCAAGATAACTTTATATGGAACACTGTGATATAACATTAAGTTACTTGTGGATTTAATCGCTGTTCCGATTTATGTATTTGTAGTATCGTGGTCCAATACCTTTGTCATAGAAAGTAGCTTCCTGCGTTTTCAGTCAATTCTGTACCCTGGTCTACAGTTCGAAATTCTGTTCTCCTAGTCATCGTTTCATGTGGGTAAAGGGATGAAATTCTGAAAAAGCCAAATTAGGACTGTATGGTGCTCAAAAACTTCTCTTGCTTCAGCACGCAGAAATAGAATTCATATTTGCTTTGGGAAAGCATGTTTATGTGCTCCCTGTATATTGTTTAATAGTGGCTGCAAATCCTAAAAACCTAAAGTGAAAGAAAACCTAACAACAACGATACAAGTGAATAATGGGATAAGACAAAAGGATTATCTAAGCCCCTTACAATTTAAAATGGTCATGGACGAAATAATTACAAAAAATAAAAAAGGAAGAGGTTATAGAATGAGAGAAGATGAAATTGGAATATTAAAAGATTCTTTCAGTTTTTCAACACAACAGCGAAGAAGTTGAATATGCTAATATCTATAGAAAAAACGAAATGCATGAGACCCGTAAATGCAAACCTAAAGCGAATAGATAGGTAATAGAACAAGTAATGTCATTTAAATACATATGCATAGACATTACAAGTTACGGTGATACTAAGAGTGAGATTTGTAAACAAGGAAAAATCTACAATATAACAATAAGACCAATTTCAGCTTACACTGATGAAACCCATAGAGACGCTGCCTAAATTAAGCTACTAATGAAAACAACTAAGATGAAAATATGAAGTTGAGTAATTGGGGAAAGCACTACTAGACAGGGGATACAAGCAGAGAACATCAGACGTCAATGTAAGTTTGAGGACATCAACAAATGGGACTACAACAAAAATAGACATGTCCATAAGAAAATACCAACAGGTAAGCATAGTATCGGAAAACCCAAGAAAATATTAAGCGACAACCTGAATGTTAAGGGAACATTGAAGAAAGAACAGTCGAAGCCGAAATATAAGTAGGATTAAAGAAGAAGAAGAGTTTTCTAAAATTGAAGAGTTTAGTAGTAGGTAATAAAAAAATTTATTTTTTTTGGAGAATGTATGGGTTTTTTTAAATAATTAACCTAATCATCTGACAGATTTCAAAATAAAAATTATGGTAACAAACTCAAAAAGCAGTGTTGGTTAACGTTGATTATTATCTAATTTAATAATTTCATTCCTTAGCGTGGCAGTTCTCAGCATGAAGAAACCTATTTTTAAAGATTGAATAATCCGAAAAAACACAAAAACATTCAGTTTATTTCATTTTTATAACCACACTTTTATAAACATATAGTATAGTAGTAATAACTGTTTAGAAACTTTGCCAATTATTTAAAATTTATCAATTAAATATTTTATGAAGACGAATTTAAAATTTTTTCAAGGTATTTATCTTTGCAAATATTGCTACAGTAGTAGTCGAACTTGTATCTTATGTGCACTTTCAAAATAATGTAAAAATAATTTTGTACTTACTGGATTGCTTTGCCAAGAAGCTTACACAAATAAATTTTGTTCAAGTAAATTTAGCGATATGATCTGAAATGTTTGTTGAAGCAACAAATTTTTGGTTTTGGATTCTTCTTTCTGGTACTAACGAAACTGTATATAAATATTACATTAGCCGACTAATATGGAATTTGTAGATACAAAGCAATTTAATAATAAAATTCCTGTAAATTTATTCAATGATTTGAATAGAAAAATCAGTAAACTAATTCATAGTTTACGCTTCAGTTTTTCTTAGAATAGGTTCGTAAAACATTTCAACTTGACCCAATTTTGTAACACATCACTTATTTTGATCGTATTACAAGTTTAAAATTTATTGTATCAAAGTAACATTTTCAATAGTTTTAAATTTTTTTAAGCCAATAACCCTTTAGATGTAAGTATTTAAAATTATTTCCCATTGACCGATTCTTCTGAAATAAAATTCCGTTTTCTATAAAATATTGAAAGTTTTTATTAAAACTCATTAAATCGTTTCGAAAGAATTGACTGATCTCAATATTAGCAAAATTATTTTGCTTACCTTTATAAGATGTATAGTAAAAATCAGAATAGAATTTATACAAAGTTATGTTTATTTTTGATAGAAACATTACAGTAATTTTGGTGGTTTATTTGAATATAAATTCAATAAAATTATAATAAGCTTTGATTTTCAACAAAATTGAACGCCTAATTTTTATGTTACAAACAATATTTCAGAAGACGTTTAATGTGCAAATTTGTGATTGATTGAATTAACAACAGTTTGTAATTCTGCAAATAATGAGGCGAACTGTAGAACTTGAATATGCAAATATTCAACAGGTTTCATACCTTCTGTATACATTTGCGTAATTTCTATTGAAATTTAGAAATAATTCGAGTTTGTATTTCTAATAACTAATGTCTCTTGTGCTTATGTAAGAATTAGAATAATTTAAATGAATTATGTAATAGGTAGTAACCACAAAATGTAAAACATTTACAGCAAATAATGCAAAATCGACAGTTAATAATATAATTATTAATTAGTTTTATAATAATATTGTTTTTAGATATGGTTCAGTTTGGAAAAAAAA
>JALBCR010003614.1:0-102069 GCA_030710515.1 Abscondita cerata | reverse complement strand
TTACGTATTGCCGTTTGCTAATTAATGTAGGTTATATAAGGCCCATTGCTTTTACGAACTTGTTTAGCTTTTCTTGTCGTTAATTAATGCAATGTTGAGGTCGACGCCTATATTCTATACCAATTAACTCGAGCACGACCGTACTTTTTTTTAAAACAAAATAGCGTCTCTTCTATTTTTTACAACAATCTTTTTTCTTGCATCAGTAAATTTCAAAAACTATAGTTGTAGATCCCATCATTACTGCGTTGTAAGGCAGGTAAGGTTCAAATATAATTTCCTACACTGTGATGTAATTGCAAACCTTGCTTTGTATAATGGCTTGTGTAATGTACTCATTTACCGAACAATAACTTCATAATTAGAAAATGGCCGCCGTTCAGCTCGCCGTCGCTAATTACGGGGCGGTAATTAAGTAATCTGTTTTACTTTTAACCAAAAGCTGAAGTTCTTCATTTAATTTACCACCCATTTATTCACTTACGTATCTGTAATTTTACACATCATACTATACAAGTTCAGTTTTGCGGAATTACAAGTCATTATGACTTAATTTAAAAAAAAAGCAGCTGCTAATAATAATCTTTCCTAGATTTTGTGCGTCTTCTATATTGATTGATAAGTGAGACGAATTGCCAAACAACTTCTAAAGTTTGTGTTCTATTCAATAGCCTAACGCTTGGAAATATACTCTATTACACGCTTTTTATGTTTATATATTAAATAATGTAATTTGCGCTTTGTGTATTTTTCCGCACAAATTGAGACGTTTGTATGGTTCGAAAGTAATTTTTAAAGTACAGTTAGTTCAACATAACGGTAACTTAAAGTGAATCTGCACGCCAATTTTCACCTACTTTCATATTTTAGCTTGAAAAAAAAGCGTTTAATACGTATTTTATTACTATTGATATTCAAATTTTTATATAGGATTTTATAAAATAATTAAAAAAATTTTCGAGGACTTTCCATTGTATTTGTACTGATTATATTTAACATAAAATTGGCCTGCCCTTGTATTTACCCACCTCATACTAAAGCCAAACATTTTCTTTATTAGATACGTTATTTTATAGTGAATTTTCTATAATAATACGAAATTGTGAAATAGAAAGATATGACATGTTAGATACTTTCACATTGATTTTCGAAGGACAATTCACTAGTGACATAAAAATGGTAGTTTCCATTTGAAAAAATGAGTTTACAGGTATTGGTGATGGCAAAGTTTCAATCAAAATTTTCGTACACCCTGTACAATATTTTCGGGCATCGAGAATGGTTCTTATTAGAGCCGTGCACAGACCTCATAAAATAATTTTTATCTCTATATAATAACTTCCGGTACCTAATTCCTTTGATACCGTACATTAAATTAAAAATTTTTAAAGAATGCCAATAATTTAAAAACCGCTGAAGCTAGGGATACGAATTATCCGTCAAATGTACGTAAAATTTCAGTAGTTATTCGACGGTTCAAAAATATACAGGGTATTCTCATTAAAAAACAATCAACTTTGGTTGACAACTTTTTGTTAATCCTATATACACGGTGAATCACCACCAACGGAGAAGAGCGATACAATAAAAGTTTTACAAGTTTTGACATCTTAGTAGTTTGCAGATTGATAAATTTTACATTTTAAAATTATTTTGGAATATACACTTGTATTTTTCTTATTTTTCTATTGCATTTTTGATTGCCCGTAAAAATTAAGATATACTTTTATAAAAATTCCTTATACCTAAATACAGAGCGTGCTGAGTTCTTAAAATATGGAGTATTAAAAAATTCAATATCTTCTAATCCAACAAATCATAACAAATTTATTTTACGTCTAAATAGTTGCATATTAGATTAATGTATTCCATGATTAAATATTAAACATTTTTACAGGTTATTATTAGATCATTTAATATGTAATATGAGTCTTATTTGAAATAGAACACCCTGTATTTTATTAATTAATAACATTAACAAAAAGTCCTCTTTCGGATGTCCTATGCGTTACTTACAGTTTGGCGCAATTTAAAATTTTCTTTAAATTAATGGTAGCAAGAGATTTTAAAAAAAATGACATTATGACATTACAGTCTGCTAATAATTGTCTAAAGTCCATAAACAAAAATTTAAACGTTCATCATAATCGTTTAGTGTCAAATGCGGATGATAATGGTTTTTCTTAAGCATTTTCCCCACACTCGTTTGACTGTTCCCTAAATTATCCAAACATCTACTTTTCTTAACTAGTTACGAAAATTAAATTTTTCGTCACTTGTGAGTTTGTTTCGACATTTGTTTTAAATATCTTAACCATGGTAACATCGGTCACCCCGATTAGAATTTGTATTCGAATAGGTTTAATTCCTTTTATTTTTTAAATGTTGTATGTAACATGTAACGAAATATAATTTTTTGTAACTTGTTATGTGATTATTAGACTGTAATGTCTTAAAATGTTATTAACTAATTTAATTACGTATGCATTTTCTGCTTAAAAGAAGAAAATTGTAAATTGCGCAAAACCTGTAACATTGAGGCATAGGATACCCTTATACCATTCGAAGAGGATTTTTATTGACGTTATGAATTAATAAAATACAGGGTGTTTTACCACGATATATGGTATGCTAACTTGTCAGACGAGTCTCGGAATTCCGTATATGTATTTTTATTGTAAGTGTAACATTTTTTTTTTCCATAATTTTTTTTGTGTTTTATCTGCTTGTAAGAATTTAATTTTTAAGTAATTCGGCAATTTCATTAAGAAAAATTAATTTTTATATTGTTCATTTTGTGATATATTTTGTTTTTATTTGTTTTCTTATAATTTGTTCATATTGTACCTGATATTGATTTTCTTTAAATTTCGATATTCGCTTTACTTTATTTTTAATTATAATATTTACTGGTATTTCTTTTCAAACTAATGGTAAAATTTCTGCTATTTTTAGTTAGAATTTCTTGTCCTCTTAGTTTTTTATAATGTTTGTTGAATTATTTTGGATAGGTTGGAATTCAGTTTGGCCCATGATAAGACCTATATATTTAGAAAACCCATGACCTGAGGAGCACGAATAAGCAAGAATTTTTGAAAAAAAAGTTACGGAATAGTCATTGTTTCTTGCAATTACGGCAATTTTTAAACATGGGCAAAAAATTGACTTCTAATTGCATAACTTACTGCCAGATTCTGTGTTCCAGTTAACTCGATTAGCCTTTTTCGATTCCATTTTGGCTTGAAATTCTATGGCACAACAACAGAAGAAGAAGTAGAAGGAATTGCACTGTCATACATTTTGGATTAATTGAAAACAATGACTAATTTGAGGGTTGTTTCATAGTTTCAATGTAACCTAACCTAACCTAACCTAACCTAACCTAACCTAACCTAACCTAACCTAACCTAACCTAACCTAACCTAACCTAACCTAACCTGAATTAAATAGAAGCGAATGATGGCCTTTCTTGAACAAATGTGCACGGCGAAACCTAACCCCCAACTGTGCACGGCGGCTTTTTATTGAAAAATCAATGAAAAATATTTTTATAAAATAATTTTTTTCACCATGTTCCACAACTTTTTTTACCCCAGGTCATGGGTTTCCTAAATATACAGGGTAGTCACTTTCAAGAAGTTCACCATTAGGATATTCTAAGCGATGAGAGATACAGCATCGATTAAATTAGAGAAAAGTTGCACATTTTAACCACTTTTAAGAATTAGAAAATAAAAGTAAGATATTCCCACTCATTCTCAATTTATGACAAAAACTGAAATTGTCATTTTTCTCTTACTGTTATAACTTTTTTACTTATTTAACAACTTTTATGAAACTTACTAGATTTACATTTTTGACCAGATGCTTTTTAATAAGACTATCAAAAATTTTGTAGGTTTATTCAAAAATCGATTTTTAAACAGTTACTTTTGTTTTTCTTATGGGCGCCATATTAGATAATTGATTTTTATTAATAAATAATAAGTTTTTTGTTTTAACTTGAGAATGAGTGGGAATATCTTACTTTTCTTTAATTCTTAAAAGTGGTTAAAATGTGCGACTTTTTCTAATTTAACCGATGCTGTATCTCCCACCGCTTAGAATATCCCAATAGTGAGCTTCTTGAAAGTGACCACCCTGTATAGGTCTCATCGTATAAGCCAAACTGAACTCGAGCCGCAAAAATTTTCAATTTATGAAAAAATTAATCGAAAAGAAATTTTGCATTAACATTTTTGTATACAAAAAAATTACTGAGATTGATGTAAATCTTCTATAGTCTGTATACTATTGACGCGGAGTAATAAATCATAATTGCTTGAAATAATTCTTTATTTTTCTTGTGAAAGCGGTACTTCTACGGTTAAGTAAAACCAATAAATTCTAACCAAAATACGATCATTGTGCCGCTCCTGCACCATATCGACCCATCTAGGGTCTGAGAACAATAGTTTAACCTGTGTAAACACGTTGCCATCAGCCCAGGTACTGACGAAATGAGAATCATAGTCGTAGATGTGGGTATTATACCAAGATACAAAAATAATGGTATATAATACGTAAGAAGTAAAATTTGTAATGTGATCTACTATACAAATAAAATAAATAACATATAACCACATAATAATTCATATCAAGGTAGATTTTACTATTATAATATATTTACCTACTAAAAATATGATTTTCCAAACGTATCAGGTACCTACGCCACTGCAATACGGGAGATTCGATAATTCTGACAGGTTTATTACTCCGCGCCAATATAGGAAACAAGTGTGGAGCATGTTCAAAGTTAAAACAATTTCTCTGTGTAATACATGTATCAGAAAAATAAACTTTTTCTGCGTTTATATGATCACGTTAAATACTGAAGATGAATGTTGTATGAACGTAATTTTAAGCTTTGAATTCGAATATCCACAGTGTGAAATAAAAAATCAAACATATAGCTAAAGTAGTAAAATTTTAAACAAATTTTAGACCATTTCGATGAAATACAAAAATTAACTTCAAAAACAACATTAAAAAGTCAAACCTCAAAAATTAAAATCAATTGCATTCCACTGTGTGTTTTATATTGAGAAGGATCGGAATATTCAATTTATTTTTTAACTGTAAAAATTCCATCTCTGACCCTTATTTTAAAGACATTACCCTATTAGAAACTTAATTATTTAGAAAAATTGAAACAGTTTTAAAACAAGAACTTCAGTTTCAACGTATGGTGCTACAATTTGAAAATTAATTCAATTTTTTTAAGACAGAAAATATGTTACGGTGTTTTTAAATTCAAAGTTTAAAAGTTTTGTAGACATTTGTAAATTTAATTGAAATTTCCATTTTTGTATGCATCACTATTATTTCATTTCAATTATGAATACAATTTTAATTCCTAATTTCAATTATCTACATAATTTTAATTCTTAAATGAAAACAAATTGAATGTCAATTATGTGAATAACTTTAATTCTGAAATAAAAGTAACTCTAGATTCTAACAATAAAATTAATTACTTCATTTTAATGCAAGAATTAAGATTATCTGGTATTGGAAATTATATAATAATAGAAATTTAATTAATTTGTTTAATGAAATTTTTTATTTGAAATCACTTCAAAACATAACAGTAAAAATAAATGTAAATTAATCGTGTGTCACTAACAAACTTTGAAATTAATTTTTTGAGATTCAGACGATACGGGAAGAAATGTTTTAATTCTTAAACCTAAACAAGTATAATTTCTATTGTTTACAAAATTTTAATTTCTTAAACAAAATGAATTAAATTTCCTTGCGCCCTACGATTCTGATATAAATTCTATGGACTTATTAATTAAAATTATCTACATATTGAAAATTCATTTAAGAATTTAAAGTGTGTACATTAAAGAAGTTCAATTCATTTTTTATATTAAAAATTAATATTATGTTCATAATGAAAAATTGGTTGGTTTAAATTCAGTTCAAATTTGCAAAATGACTTAATTTGTAACAAAGAAAATTCCTGTCTTCAAAAAAATAATTACATTTTTTTGACTTATAAATAAAACTGAATGAGAATTAAAATTGATTTTTTTCGACATACAAAGAAGATATGGAGAGAATTAAAAATATATAAGAGAATATGTAACTGCAATTTAGTCTGTATTGTCTAACACTGTTTTAAATAAAAAATAAATTATGGATTAGTGTCGGTATTAATTGAATTCAAAACAAGTACACTCATGAAATTTAAAACTTGGACACCACAATTTCTGTAAACAAAAGTTTGCACATTGTGAAGCGGGCTTAAGGGTATCATTTACAATTCTAACAGCAGGTAGTCTCAGCAGGGGTTATCTTATAGAAGGACTGTAGAATGAATCATTACACTAAGCACGTTTTAGAAAATAGGTAATTTACGTTGCTTACTTAATTTTTTTCTTTAAAGAATATATTTGAAGGTATCGCTAATTAAACACCATAGCTCGATTAATTATCGAATCAAAATTTTGTTTAGGAAATGTTTACAAAATAAAATTAGAAATAATTTTGATTTAAAAAACATCTACAAGCAATAACTTTTAAATTAAATCAAAAACTAAACATGGTTATTTGGGTTGACTGATTATTACTTATTTTTAAATAAATCTAACCTACTAATTATTGTAAGTTATTAAAAAAATCATTAAACTCTCTATTCATAATATTTAGTCCTTACAAAATGTATATTTTATGACGTTTTATTTTACAAGCAAATAACTTGAGCTGTTACCCTTGCCAGCAAAAGCCCAGATTTTAACATTATCGAAAATGTTTGGGCTCGAATACTTGCTGTTATCCGAAGACAACAAGGGCCAAATTTTATACCAGTAAACCGTAATGCACTAATTGCAGCCATTGATACCGCATGGGAAACGATTAATATTAATTATATTGATACCTTGATAGCGTCAATGAGCAGACGCCTCCAAGAATGTATCAATAATAATGGAGGTCACACCCATTATTGATTTCTTATATTTATTTATATAGTAATACCTTTATTTAAAAAAAAGTTTTCATTTAATTTTAAACTATAACTTGGTATCTTAATTATAATTATGTAATAAATTCTTGTCAAAAACTAAATATATACGTTGACAATAAGAATTGCCTTAGTTTTTATTTTCACTTTTTTATATTAACTACAGAAAAATGAAACGTCATAAAATATACATTTTTGTAAGGACTAAATATTATGAATAGAGAGTTTAATGATTTTTTTAATAACTTACAATAATTAGTAGGTTAGATTTATTTAAAAATAAGTAATAATCAGTTTTTGATTTAATTTAAAAGTTATTGCTTGTAGACGTTTTTTAAATCAAAATTATTTCTAATTTTATTTTGTAAACATTTCCTAAACAAAATTTTGATTCGATAATTAATCGAGCTATGGTGTTTAATTAGCGATACCTTCAAATATATTCTTTAAAGAAAAAAAATTTAAGTAATGTACAACACTTGCTGAGACTACCTGCTGTTAGAATTGTAAATGATACCCTTAAGCCTGCTTCACAATGTGCAAACTTTGTTTACAGAAATTGTGGTGTCCAAGTTTTAAATTTCATGAGTGTACATATTGAATTTTGATTAATTTTAAAGAAAGGTTGACTTGTTTTAGATATTCATAAGCACTACCTATGTGAAGACTTTTTATTATTTTAACAAAGTAACATGTTTGAAATGGCGGATGGGTGAAATGTTTCTTCACAGTTTTCTTCACAAAACACACATTTGCTAAAAAAGTCTCATTCAATTGACTACTGACATTTGAATAGTGTTGAAAGATTAAAATGTATAATAGAGTAGAACTATTCTGTGACAAAGCTGATACTATATTGGTGCGGAATTCTGAGAATTTTTTTTATCTCTAGAGCTGGAAAGTAATATATTTAAATCGCACATGACTGGAGGTGTGTCAGAATATTTTTTAATCCCAAGAATGAGAACGTTAGAATTTTGTATTTAAGATTGATTTCAGTATTGCAAAATTCTATATTGATCGTAAAGAAAATATATTAAGATTGTTTACCAAAACATAATACGTAGATCATCTACGTTAAATATAACATACATAATCAAAAAAAATTTCCACTATCGTGTTATACGAGGGCTATTTTTTTTTAAAGGTTCCGATTGATCGCTAAAGGAAAGCTTCGAGGAAAATCTGCTAGATCTGTGAGCAGACGTCATGCACGGTGTCTCTAATTGGCTTGTAGAACGCGTTGATTCGCAGTTGTAATTTTTAAGTTCGTAGGGAGTGCTTAAAAAAATAGAGCTTTGTACAGCGTGACTCGTCTTGGAAGTGCAAAAGAAGAAAAAGTTTGTCGTCAGGTATTGTCCTTCTTCATGGCAGTGTACGGCCGTATACAGTTGCGAACTCTAATAAGGTCACTCAATCAAACCGAATTTTCATCTTAACTTTCCTAGCTGAATGTGGTGACGCATCAAAAAAAAGAATGCAACAATCTTTCAACTCGTTTGAACAACGGATGTTTAAAGGAATTTTGATTGCAAAATCAGTACTAAGAATTAGACTCAACAGAATGATCAAATCAATATCTTCTCCGATTATGACTCTGGAACTGTTACAATTAGTCAGTCAAAGACCACAATATCTTGTATATCTGATATTTTAAAAACGGTGAATTTATTTTTCTTTAAGAAAACTTATTTATGTAGATTCAGACAAATTAAGAACAAGGGTGTAAATGGAAAATAATCGCTCAAAAGGAAAATAACTACATAGGTTCGTTGGGGGAAGAAAAGGTTCTGGCTGAAAATAAAGTTTTCAAACCGGAACCCACCCACATTCGCAAAAATGCTTAAATCGTTTTGATGGACTATAACTCGCAATACCGTGCGTTTATTTAAATTTTCATTTATGGTGTATGCTTAACAATATTTAAAAAAAAGGCTTCAAATAGTCATGTTTAAATTAAATTAATATTATACTTTCCAATATTATGTGGAATAAACGAATACTCATTACCTAAGTTTAATTAAAATTATATCTATACCAAATTAATTATTAAGAATACTAATGACTCTAACAATATACCGACTAATAGAGCATTATTTACAATCAAAAGTCAAAAGAAATATTTTAATAAGAAAAATTCATCATGAATATTCATCTAGCATCTCTGTAATTATAATTAAACTTAAAATAAAAAAAAAAAAATATAGAGCATCAGTTTTTTTAAATTTTTATAGAACAAAACCAAATTTCTACGATAGCAATAAGCAAAAACAAAATTTTTAATTTTAAAATATAAATACATGTGCATATCTTACTTACCAGTGGTTTTTTCGGTTATTGACATTCTGAAAACAAAACAAAGTTAATTAATTACAATGAAACATCAAAATTATTTATATTTCAGCAGATATAATGAATTTACAAATAAAATGGATTGTTTCTACAGCCGTCAAAAAATGTTACATTTTTGATCACTATGCGTTTGAAACATTTTGAGGACTAGGTACATAAATAACTATTTTGTTCAATTCTACTTTTATATCTTGTTCGATGAAAAAAAGTAAGTAGCTTTCACTTTGTACATGTTATTGTTTCATTTCAATTATCTACAAATTGGGTGTTCAAATAAAAACTGAGATGGCTAGGCCTTGGAATTTTCTTTGAGATTAGGTGATTTTTTTTAGAAAGTAATCAGCTCATATTGACTGTAGGTTAGAATTCAAAGTATCTAAGAAAACATTCATTTCTGTCAATTTTAGGTTATATTTATATCATGGTATTTAATAATAAAAATAATTAAATGAATTCAATTCCACAGTCTGCACAGTCCACTTTTTAAACTCAAATATGAACTTAATTTTTATATAATGTTATATGCGCCACATACAGAGTTGCTCCTCAATATAATTAAACATAACTTTTGTGTCGCATTGAATGTCATTTTGACTAGGTAGGTATATATTCTCCATTCAATTTTACAAACAAAGGTATTCTTAGTGTTTGTCGCTAAAAAGCAGCCGTTTTGGATAAAACGGATTTAAAGCTAAAACTGTGTTGGAATTTTTTAAGTTGGGTCATTTCCTAGTTTTTGAAAAATAAGAGAAAAAACGTATTTTTTCTTGATTATATTATTAGGTAACAAACTTGGATCATTTAAAAGACTAAGACTAAACCAGTTAATAACATTTACAATAATTGCTAAAAATGAAAAAAAATTTTTTTTTAACGCCTTGTATCTCAGTATCCAAGCAGTATAAATTTTTATCTTAAAATTCACTCTTTGTACAAGTATTTATTAACATTCTGTATAAAATAAATTGAATTTCAATTATTTACATATTTACAAATCTTAAACAAAACGATATGAACTTTTATTAGGTCATAATTTTAATTCCAAATTAAACTTATCACTAAATTTTAGGAATTTTAGGTACCTCAATGAAATTTAATTTAGTTTAGTTTAAAAATTAAATGTATATACATCAATTATTTTTTATCTAAATAATTAAAGTTATTAATTTCATAAGAAAGCTACTCATTTTTAGTCAAGATTTAAGATTATTAACCCTAAACTTGACAGCATATCTCTCCAGATACATAGTTTAGAAAATTCCATTTGTCAATGAGGCATAATGTAACTGGTTTATCTTGGCAACGTGCATTGTAGGATAAATTCAACACTATATGCAAGCCACTGGCGCATCGATCGAGTTTGAATTTCCCGCCAGTTTTCACAGAAGTATTTCGGTATTCAGTGAAACTTAGGTTATGAAGTGCACATGACAGAAAGGCTATCAGGTAAGTTTGTTGATAATAAGATATTTTTTCAGTTGTTTTCACAATAATCTATACACATAAAATCGTGGCCCGGTTTGTCTGTCTGTGTGTCTGTCTTCTCCAAAACGGCTGAACCGATTTCGGAGATCATGATACGTCAGGCGCTGAATTGACCTGACCTTTGACCTCTGATCTGGAGCGGTGACATAGGCATGTTATATATCAAAGTGTTCAGGATGTCAAGGGAATGTCCTGATCGTTGACCTCTGACCTGGAGCAGTGACCTCACGTCTTTAATTTCAAGTTTGTCAACAACTTAGACCTATTTTCAAAGGGTTTGGTTACTAGTTGATTGTATCAGTGAAGAGAAGGTTACTTCACTTTAGTAAAGAGACATTACGATAATAAGTAACATTTTTCTATATGAAAACCCGTGTGCAAAAATATGTATCTCTCCAGATACATTGCCAAGTTTGATGTGATGCCAGTGACGAAAGTATCTGGAGATATACATTGCCAAGTAAAGGTATTAATGACAATTTTATTTCAGTGTAGGTGAAATGAAGCGAATTGACAGAATATTTTCTCTTTTGCCTCAGTGGGACCAGAAAGCATTCAGAGTGAAAATAAAGACGACTTGCAGATACCATTATTGCCTAAAATAGATGATTTAACGATATTTATACACATAAAATCGTGACTCGGTTTGTCTGTCTGTCTGTCTGTATGTTCGTCTTCTCCTCCGAAACAGCTGAACTGATTTCGGAGATCGATACGTCAAATTGTTCAGGAGGTCCAGGCGCTGATCTTAGGCGGGAGTGCAAAGTTGACCTGACCTTTGACCCTCTGACCTGAAAAGGTGACCTCATATTAAATCCAGAGAAACACCAGGCATGTTATATATCAAAGTGTTCAGGATGTCAAGGAGAATGTTTTAAGATAGGTCCCAAGTTGACCTGAATTTTGACTTCTGACCTTGAGCAGTGACCACACATCTTTAATTTCAGGTTTGTTTAGATTAGGCCCATTTTCAAATGGGTTTGGTTACTAGTAGTAAATAATGAACAACAAGAACAAGCTCAGAAGATGAAGTCGTTCTAGCAGAATTGTTACCTATACCTGCTAAAAATCCAGACAATACTGAGTGAAATCCAGGAAGCGGAAAATAGTTACTACACCTGCCGTCAGAAGCGGGATCCCTAAAATGAAAAAACAAACAGCTAAATCCACGAAAATTTTTTCATGAGCAAATGATGACTTTCATTACGAAGTGGAGATAGGGGAAGATACGTTCACTAAACCTGAACACCTAAAAGCCTTTTACAGTATTTCAAAACTTTTCTGATTGATGATATCGTCCAACTAATGGTGGAACAAACCAATCTGTATTCCACACAACAAAGTGTTGATACAAATTTCCAAGAAAATGCAAGACGTTTTGGGCATAGAACTCATGATGGGTGTTGTGCATATGCCAGCATATACGGATTATTAGGCCCTGGAAACTCGTTATGCCCCTATTGCTGATATTATGCCCCTGAAAAAGTATCAGGCTCTTCGTCGTAGCCTCCATTTTGAAGACAATGAGGACATGAACACGGATTGTTACTTCAAGGTGTGGCCTATATTAGAACATGTAAGGAGAAACTGTCTCAGAATTGAGCCAGAAGTGCGAAATTCTGTTGATGAAATGATGGTGCCATATAAAAGAACCAAAACTGGTTCGAGAATGCAATACATAAAAAATAAACCAAAGAAGTGGAGTTTCAAAATGTTTGTGAGGTGCGGCATCTCTGGAATGGTTTATAATTTTTCCCGTACGCTGAGAAGACACATTTCGAAACATAGAGTTTTCAGGCGATGAAGAGAACCTAGGTTTGGCGCCAAGGTCGTCCTAGCTTTATGTAAAACCATTCAGACCAAGCCTCTGTCAGTGGTTTATTTTGACAAATTTTTTACTAGCTTGGAGCTTGTTTCTTATCTTCGGAACGAGTTCGGTATTTTGAGTCTAGGAACAGTTAGATCTAATCGTTTGAGAGGCTGTTCCATGAAAACAGATAAAGAATTGAAATCAGAAGGTAGAGGATCATTTGATCAAAAAGTTGACAACTCAAGTCGGATTGCAATTATCAACTGGTTTGGCAACAAAGCTGTTATTTTGAGCAGTTCGTATGTTTCGACAAATCCTGTTCAAACGATTTAAAGATTTTCTAAGGCAGGTGGCGGTAAGGTTCAAACTGGCCGATATGTTTGTTGCCTTGTATAGAACCGGCATGAAGACACATATATGGTACATGGGGCTGTTTTTACAGATAATAATAATAATAATATAATGCTCGATATATGCCTCAATAATACAGGCGTGAAGCAAAACTGCTGGAAGAAGATCCCAAGTCAGTGATATTGTTAAAAAATATTCGCATCAGTGTGTCAAAGAGTCTGTTCCAGACTAAAAAGGTAAGGGTGGGACGACTTAGTAACCGAGAAGCACCACTGCCTTCGAAGAAAATCCAGAGGCAAGTTGATCCAAGACCTCAACATGACTCACGGTTTGATAAGTCTGGACATTTCCCAGTGTTTCAAACAAAAGGGCGATGTAAGAACTGTAAAACAGGACAAACCCAAGTATTTTGTGGTAAATGTAATATAAGATTGTGCCTCTTACCAAATAGAAATTGTTTTGTAGACTTTCATTTCAAAAAGTAAACTATGTGAGTTCACTTTTTTGTTTTGCTTTTATGAAATAGTAGATTAGGGTACCTATTTGACAAATTATTCAACTTATTCTTCCTACTTCTCAAAATTTTCTTATCTTGGCAATGTATCTTTAGAAATACAACTCAAATAGTATAAAGTGTTGTATGATGGCAATGTATCTTCAAAGGTACAACTCGAAATTTGACTTGTACATAAAACAAAGTAATTATTTGATGTTATACATCATATTTGGGGGTTTTCTTGTTTGTTCACCAGAAGTAATAATTTTATGCCAAAAAATAGGCGTTTGCCAAGTTTAGAGTTAATCAAATTAAAATTAAAGAATTCCAATTATGTATCTACATAATAAAAATTTGTTCATTTAAATTCACCTTAAATTTAGTTTTAACAAAGAATCATAATCATCATGGCATCATGGGATTGTCAAAGATCCTTGTTGAAAATAGTTCCCGTGGATAGTAAGAATTAATGTGTCAATCGAGCATGTCAGAACGTAAAGAAGTGGATGCTATTACTATTGTGACAGATATTTTCTGATTTTAACCACTCAAACACCGGAGAGAAGATCAAAATGGTCCTAGAGTTTCGAACAAGAAACATGTACACCCCGCCAATGTGTCAAAAGAACAAAATGAAAAACTGATAGAACATGATTGTTTTATATATCAAAGCGACCCTACTATTCTATAAAATTATCCACTTTCGTAGATAGCTTTGATTAAAGTTTGATTTTATGAACTGTGTCTCCATCTTGTTGGAAACAACCTGCCGTTTGCATTTTAAAAAATGGGACCAATTATCTTAGGCCATGACATTCCCAACAATTCTCTAATTTTTTGGGGAGAAAGCAAAAACATGAGTTTTGACTCACAAGAGTTTGTCTGAAAAATACGTATGAAAATAAAATAATAACTTTATTTTACAATTATTCACGTATTATTCACGTATATAGTCCCCTTCAAAGTACTGCCTTTAGAAAGATCTACTTTTGTCAACGACGTTTCCAATGTTGATAGGAATGCTGAAAATCTTCAGTTGTAAGGCTCTTCAGTTGCCGTGTTGTTGCGGCCTTACAGGCTTTTCATCCCCCAATTGCCGTCTCCAAAGCATTACAACAGAAATAAGTCGGAAAGATTAAATTGGGTGAAAAATGCGGGTGTTCTGTCACGGTGATCGAGAATTGGGCAAAGAACTCACGCACAACGAGCAATGTATGAACGGGCGCATTGTCCTGATAAAGATTTGTTCGAAAATGCCAAATCTGCGGAGGCACTTGGGCAATCCAGGCAGCTGAAGACTTTCAGCGATCCTATCAACAATGGAAACGGGTTGGCAGAAGTGTATCTTGCCTCAGGGAGAGTAGGTACTTCGAAAAGGACCATATTGAATAATTGTAAAATAAAGTAATTATTTAACTTTTATATGTATTTTCGGACGAAACCTCGTACCACGTTACGACTATTCTAAATCCACTAAACTTGATAAATTTAAGGTTAAAAGCATATTCATAGTTTAAGACTTCGTTAAAACATAAAAAATAAATAATAAAAAATTAAATTAAAAATATTCTACGTGAAAAATCACAATACAGTATTTCTTATGTCACAGTCACCTTGTCGAAAAAATTCTCTCACCTATTCAACAAACAAGTACAAAATACGACTTCATCTAGAAATAGTTCTTGAAACTGTTTTGTTAGGAATAATTTCATATTCGAAATAAAAATAAAGATGTTCTTATTTACCCTATGATTTTCCGGGCTATTGAGCCGTAGCCTCTTGGAACTTCTTCCTCTCCTTCTAAACGTTTCGTTTGCTGCTGGGCAAACACCTTTAGTGGTATGGTCGTAACACTCGTTTCAAGTGTCTCATCGATGTTCCTTCAAGATTTGCTACACTATTTGTAGTTTTAATAGTATACTTATCCGGATGGTTGGCTGTTAAAGCTTGACTGATCTTCCATGTTAGGTAATGGTTTAGTTTTAAAATTTTGAAGCAATGGATGCCAAACGGATATCGGTTTTTAAAAAGTTTCTGTGGTTTCCACGTTTAACCGACCATAGTAGTGGGTTGTTTCCCAAACTACTTCCGTTTTGTCAAATTGCAAATTTGCCCTGTTGATGCAGACGACATTTCTTTTGCGCTCTTTTATTCGGGTTTCAATGCTTTTTTCGGTTGTCTCCTACGTACACTAAACCATACAAGCATCCTATGCGGTAAACTCTACCCGATGATAAGAGCGGTCGAATATCCTTCACTGAACACAATTGACACTGCACTTGCTGTGTACATATTCGGTTAACTCGATGTTTTTAATACAGTTTTTTTCTCTTTTGGATGATGGTTAGTTGCTTCATGCAGGTATACTATAGGGCCTAATGTTCTATCTATTTTTCTATGTATTAGAACATCCAGGAATGATAGTTGGTTATTGTTTTTTTCCATGGTGAATTACTACCGTGGACGGCTGCTTTTCAGATCCATTCAGTGCCGAGTATCACCTATTCAGCAAAACCAATGTTTTTTTATGGTAGTTTCAATTTTAAACGATTTACTTCTATCCTTTGAGACTAACTTATACTAGATTATTAACATTTTTCTTATTAATTGCATCACAAAAATAATTTACCTTGTCTGTCGATTCGAAAGCATGTACTTTTACATTTGCAACAGTGACTGAAATGATTGAATCTTTCACAAATGTGACATTTTTTCCATATAGCAGGACAATTACCGAACCTATGCATGAATCCACATGCCATGCATTTATTTGAATTTTAACATTATTTTTAAAACATTGTTGTCCAGATTTTTCTTTTAAATTACTGAAACCAGCATTGTCATATGATTGATATTTTGTTCCACCATTTTCTTGTAACTTCTTATCTGTAACTGCCATGTGATTTATTTGCTTCCGTATTTTATCTATACCACCACTTGATAATTAGACATCACGTAACATTTCTTCCTTGTTTGAAAATTCACAATCACAAGGAAAGTTTCTTCGCATTTATATAAAATCTATAGAAATTTTCGGATTGTAATTGTTGTCGTTGGTAGTCAAGGAATCGTGCATGTAAAATAATTTTTTTGGGATTAGAATATTGTTCAAATTTTCGATGTGTTTTACCTCTTGTTCCTTTGCACAATTATTATGAGGTTCAACTGCTTCTTGCCCTATTATAGTTAACAATATGCTATAGTCGTCAAAATTCTTTTGCTCTTGTCTCCTTTTTTAGAAAGTGTTATCCATAATATCTGAAACGTTAGTTTTTCCCAAATGATATGACAAGAAGGCGAGAAACAGTTTTTTCCCAACCAAAGAAATTAAATGACCAAACATCCCTCTTCATCTATAAATTACACCAACCGTTATGAAAATTCATCCATGCAATAATAAATCTATTAAATTTACTTATTTGTTCAATTCCATCACAAAAGATGAAAGGAAAAAATAAGTGCAGCAATATGAATATACGAAAGTAGATGGTGATTTCTGTATGAATGATTTTGCATCATTCACACAACGTGTACTATTATTATTTGTAAATGGTTATTTGGGGATACATCCGGTAGTAGTATTTACGTAAATTTTTCGTTAATGTAAGTATTTTTTATTTCAATGACATTGCGTACAACAAACATAATCAGCTTATACACACACTAATCGAGTTTTATAAAAGGGGTTGAATAAACAAAGTAAACCGCAAGTTTAGATTTTATCAATCCTTATCAGAAGAAATAAGTTTACAGAATAGCCCTTACAAATTACTTTAGTGTGTCAATACAATCGCAACCTAATCGTTCGATCGCACATTTAACTTTCATTGTTAGAATACACAATGAGTGTTTGCCAACCAACGCTGCACATCTGGTCTTAATATAGGATAGTTAAGGGTTTTCGCCCTTATGAAAGAGAATCTATGAGTCAATAAATGTTGAATTACATAAATACCGTATGTCGACGACAAATCGGTCGTGAATCGATAGATTCTGGTAATAGATAACATTTCACACACTCTTGAATTTAACTGACAAGATTTGCTTTGTACCCCAGCTATTTCACAGAGGGTTATTAATTAAGTTTCCTTATTTGGTTTAAGTATAGAAAAGTGTGAGAAAACATCCGATTTATACTACATTACGCGTTTGTTTTGTAATGTAATCTACATAAACATCGGCGTGTAAGAGAAAAAAACACGACAAAAATAATTGAAAATTCACCGTTGACTATCGGAAGACAATGGCGGCCACATGGAGTGCTTGTGATTGCTACCGTGTGCTTCTCAGCATCATACCAAACACGTGCAAAATGTTACTATGATTTAGCATTTTTATAGCTGCCCGTTTTAATAGTTCATTGTCCATTCTATTGTGCTTTTTATTTTATATGTTTATATTGTATGATGTGTGGATAACGTTTAGGATCAAATTCCGTTCGTTATTTTAATATTTTGATTTATTCCGAGAGCTGTTATTAATATTAATTAATAAATATAGTTGCCGTCTATAGACAAGGAAATGTCTGAGAAGGATGCTTTTCAATCAGAAAATGATAACATCTTCTAATATACAACCAAATAAGCAATTAATTCTTTTTAATAAAAGTCCGCAGTACTGTATACAGCAAAGTGTTTAACTCCAGGTTCTGGGTAGGTAACAGATTCCAAATCAATTCTTAAGGCTTTCATAACTAAATATGAAGAACTGGGTATCTGAATAGAAATTCTTACAAACTGCCTAAATTGAAGCAAGGAGAGCAGATTCCTCCATCTGCCCGCAATTTCTATATTTTATGTTTTGTGTTCGAAACAATTGTGAAAAATTTAGAACCAAACTACTTACGTCCACCAACAGAAGACAATTGAAAGAAGTAGAAGTTTCTAAACTATAGTGTAGGGAAATCGATTAGCATCCAAGATCCTGATTGTCGAATGCGCATACAAAGGATTTTTCTCGATAAAATCACTGGAGGTCGTAGAACCTTCTGATAAGTTTTTGGATGTGTCGATAAGGTATTTGAGATCACAGCACGTAACCATTAGAAGCACTAAAAACCATTCGGAGACAAATATCCAAGAAACAGTAAGTTGACAATTACAAGGTAGGAATGTGGTGAACAGTGGTTTTCGGATGGTGATAACAAATAACCCACAGCTATTCTTTCATCATCATCATCATCAACCAACCTGAGACGTCCACTGTTGGACATGAGCTTCCCTCATGGCATTCCACCTTTTTCTATCTTGTCCTGTCTGAATCCAGTTGGTTGTTATTCTTTTATATCGTTGGTCCATCTGGTAGGCGGTCTTCCTTGGCTTCTCTTATCGCTGCGTGGCCTCTTATTCAGCTATTCTTTACCATTCCTTAATGTCTAAAAGAACTTCAAACTCCTTTCCAGAATAACAAAATGGTACTTGAAGAACAACAGTAGAGTCAGGTACCAGCTTACAAACAATAAGGCTCCAATAACTACGACCGTTGAGATGAGAAATAAGTTTATTATGATTTTGATGGAAGTTCTTTTAAGTGAAATTAGGAGAACTGAGAGAGCGTATTACCAGTTAAAGTAAAATATTTGTATAATGTACCATACGAATACATAAATAAACCAGTTAATTAAAGCGTTGAGCATAAAATTACTTAACACTAAACAATACCACTTAATTTATGACTTAGCTTCTATGATATTCTATAATAATGTACTTTGGATAATTCATCACCGGACTTCGGAACTTCTTCTTCGAACAAGTACAGAATAAACCTTTTCCTACCAAACAGTAAAAACCTTTTTTTGAATCCTGATTGTTCTCATCTCCAAAGCTTCATTCTATGTAAATAGTTTTCAAAGAAGTCCCTAAAGTTATGTCGTATCCGGTCAGTACTTTTCAAAGTCATTTACTGACTTTGATAGTCCATGGATCAAAAACAACAAAACTTTAACACTCTTGCTTTGGAACAGATACAAATAGTAAAAACCGTTTTGAACCCTGTTTTTATCCATCTCCAAAGATGATGACTGTTCGGTAGACCAGATAGCACGTATAATTGTCAAAATGGCTAGACTTTGCAACCAATATATTCGAAACCAAATTAGATAGCAATTAGCAGTTATTACCATTCAATAGACGTAGATCCCTTCAATACAGATTTCAAAGGAAATATGTCGTTTCCAGTGCATTAATTTTCAAATTCAAAGATCGTGAAATTTTCACTTTCGACTTTAGCAATCTATAAACAGGAGACTACAAGACTTTGAATCTTTTTCTTTGGAACAGGTACAGAATGAACTTGTTTCTATCAAATGGTAAAATCCGTTTATGAACCGCTATTCGTTCCCATCTCCAAAGAGATTTTACGGTGGACCAGATCGTATATGTAAGTCTCAAATTCATAAACTCTTCCTTTGGGACCAATATGTTTGGAACCAGATTAGATGGAAACTCGTGATTTTCATTCTTTGGTAGAAGCAGATTCATTCTAAATACATTTTGAAGAAGAAATCCGAAAGTCATGTCCTGTTTAGTCCATTAATTTTCAAATTCAAAGATCGTAAACTTTTATAATCCATGAACCGAAAATCACAAAACTTCAAAACTTCTTTTTGGAACAGGTATAGAATAAAACCTTTTGGTATGAAATGGTAAAAACCATTTTTAAACTGTTGGGTTCCATTTCAAAAATGGTAATTATACGGTAGACCAGATCGCATGTAGGTATCAATGCGTACACTCTTGTTTTGCAACCGATATATTCGGAACCGGACAAGATAAAGATATGCATTTCCACTATCCGATAGAAAAAGGTTCATTTTAAAGAGTTTTCCAAAAGTTTCAAATCAATAATTTTCAAAGTTGATTGACTTTGATAATCCATGGGTCGAAAATCACAAGACTAGGAAGCTTCTTTGGAACATGAACCTTTCTCTATAGTGTAATAAAACTGTTTTTGAACCCTGTTCATTTTGATCTCCAAAAATGGTGATTGTACGGTAGATCTTCGATAGCATGAAAAAGGTTGCACATACTAGCAACCGAAACTTCGGATAAAAACAATAATCATTCGAAACATTCCTTAATGAAGGCCTAAAAACTATAAATTAAGGAGGAACAGTTTTCAAACAAATATTTATCTTCTTCTCTTTTTTCGATTTGTTTACCCTACATGGTTTAACGTTTTCTTTTTTCATAACTATCGTGATTCCAATCTGATTTTTTTAATCGACTTTCTTCGATAGATATTTTAATATATATGTTTCCCATATTAAAACTCGTCTATCTCTTCCGCTCATTCCCTTGAGAAACCACTGAGTTATTCTCTTCGGCCATCTATTTTGGCATTCGTCTGGCATGTCCATAACATTGGAGGGCTCTGCTTTCGCTATTAAACATGTAACATTCATCCTCCAAATTTCTTCAGTTCATGTTGTCTTGCTACTTCTAAATATCTTCTCATCAAATACTTATCAAACGACTTAATCATAAACGTATACAAATCATAGAAACTACAATTTAATATTTGATAATAAATTCCAGCTATTAGTGAACTGTGCGTTAATTAAAGCAATATATGACTTTCTTTTACTACCTAAGGAATAAAAAATAGTTACGATATACAACCCAAAATAACAATATTATCAGAATCAGATAAATGTTTCAATGCACAATTATTTTCAATGACTGCAATTGCCGAAAAAATTAGCTGACTCAAAGCCTCGACTTCACCACGGCTTTGAAACTACCAACCACGTCAATACCATCAGTTTTAGTGCCTAATTAAACTATAACTATTTTATACAATGCAGCTAATGTCGCTTTGAATTGAATCAACTTTAGACCAGATCATTGCCAAAGAACTGGTGGCTAATAAAGTTTTTATGAACGATAGACTGTAACTTTTTTAAATCTAGGTTGGAGGTCATCGTAAACTCAAAGACACTTTGTAAAAAACGCTGCTAGAACTATCACTATAGTCGGGTAGGCGTTCGGGTATAGACGACAAGATGGCCAGATCTTCTATGGAAAATCGGCCACTGGTACATTACCTCAGGAGTCCTTACCATGCAGGAAACCCATAACTGATGGCACCTGGAATACCAAAGAACTCTGGAAAATTACATATTGTAGAAAGAAAGCTAAAAACATGTGGAGTCGATATAGTTGAAAACATGTTGAGTTGATATAGCTGGAATATCAGATACGCACTGGAGAGAAAAAGCTCACTTTAACACGCAAATCGGAAATACGTTTATCTTCTCTGGTACAATCGACATGGCAGAAATGAAGTTGCATTGATATTATTACCAAAAAATAGGAAAATACCTAACGGGATACAACACAGTCAACGACAGAATAATATCCATTATATTGAATGATAAGCCAATGCCAATAAACATTATACAGGTTTATCTTCCTACAAGTGATAGTATCGATCAAGAAATAGAAAACATGTATGGAAATATAGAAGATGTGATACAAAATATACCAGACAGAGATATAGTGATTCCATGGGGATTTCAATGCTAAAGTGAGAAACATGAAACAGGAAGACCATTTGAATAATGTGGTAGGATGAAAAAAATCACAATTGCCAACACCAACATTAAAAGATTGGGACCTCCTGACAAAAAACAAAAATCAGATAGGTTACATATTGATCAAAACAGGTGAAGAGCTTCTATAAAGAAGGCAAAGACACTCCCTGGAGCAGAATGTGGAAGCCACCACTGTCTTCTGATAATCAACTTCAAATTAAAACTCAAAGTGGCCAGCAAAAGAATCATGCCATACATGATAATAGTAAAGGATAATACTATATTCAAGAAAAATTAAATCCGTTCGTTAAAACCAGTCAACTAAAAGTAGATAGTACACTAAATGTAATGTGGACCAACATAAAAAAAATAATAAAAGGCACGATAGAAGCACTTAAAAAAAAGGAAAACAAGAAAAAGACAACACTGGATGACAGATGAATCTCTAAAGTTAATGGAAGAAAGAGAAAACCTAAACAAACAGAGTAGATGATAATGAAAAACATTATAGACAAAAACAGATAAATAAAGAAATCCAAAAACAATGTCGAGTGGATAAAAATAACTATATAGGCCAGATATATGAGGCATAAATAGGAAATTGCAATAGGCAACTGAAATACGGAAATGCTGAAAGTATAGAGAAAGTAAGAAACTATTTAATGACAGTGGAAGAGGGGATAACATAAGAAAAGAAAGAAGAAGAACCGACAATCCTTAAAGATGAAGTATGGGATGCCATTAAAAATTAAAATCTAATAAATCCCCTTGCATTGATGGCATCACTGCAGGGGCAATCAAAGAGATGGAGAAACAGAAATCGATCTATTTTAGAAACTATCTCAGCTGATATGGAGTACTGGAAGGTGGCCCAAAGAATGGATTCACTCAGTATTGGTGTCTGTACATAAAAAAAGATGTGATAACTATCGACATATAGTATCACTATTCCATGCAAGCAAGATTTTTCTTACAATCATAAATAAAAGAATCAAATTATATCTCCCATGACAAATACCAGCCGAACAAGCGAGTTTTGTCAAAGGAAGAGGAACACGGGAACAAATATTAAACTTAAGGTGGTAAATTTTTGAATAGTCAAGAGAAGTATGTAAACCTGTCTACCTATGCTTTATAGATTACAGAAGAACATTCGATAGCCTCAAATAGGATACAGTATAAAAATTCTAAATGAAATGGGAGTACCACAACATCTTAAGTTCCTTATTAAAAAACTATAAATATTCTGGAATGCCTCTGTAAAGGTAGATTAGATGATTAACTGTCAAAAAACTTAAAATTAAAGAAAGGTGTCAGACAGGGATTCATACTATCGCCAATACTCTTTAACATCTACGGAAAACAAATCATGAGAGACTATGAACTAGAAATCAATCAAGATAAAACAAAAGTAATAATCATTGATAGAGAAAACAATAACAGACCAGATATATATCAAATTAAGCGGTGCCAGATCATTAATCAATACATCTACGTGGCTGTGCTAGTGATGAACACGGGCGGATGCTCAGAAGAAATTAAGAGAAAAAGCGAAATGGGCAACGAGCAACAAGGGATCTACAAAGAACATGGAAGCTATGTTACTATCGATCCATGTTATGTTAATGTTATGACATTAAACTCAAAGAAACAAATAATAAAAACGCTCATATTCCCCATAATTCTATATGCGGCAGATAAAGAAGAAGATAGACGCTTCAGAAATGTGTTGCTGGAGAAGGATGCTGCGAATTCTTTGGACTGCTAAGAGGACAAACACATCAGTCTTGGAAGAAACTCAGGAACCGCAGCGCCTAATTCAAATGGTCAACAGCAGAATATTTAAATATTTTGACCACCTACATGACAACATGGAAAGACTATATATAAGAATATAATAACCTTTTAAATTAGAATTAAAAAAACTGTATTCTTCAAATTTATCGTTAGTTTATGTTAGGCAACATTAATTATTTAATCGTTTCTGTGATAATAATAGCTATTTATGTAATCAATGACGAAAAGCATGATTTTTTGTAACAATTGCCGGACGAGCGAAGCGAGATCCTCAATATCACATGAGTTAAAAAACATCATGTTTCGTTACGTGTTACATACAAAATTTTTTCTAATTTTGACAAAAACAGAGAAAACGTACTTAATTTAATATCATATTAACATATTCCCATTGTATATATTGTATATATAAATTTAAAAGCTAAACGGATGTTATCCATATAACCTCAAACAGTAAACATGGTTTGAAAAGTACCAACTGATTTTCTACTTTTCCTAACTAGTTACGAAAAGTAGATGGTTTCAACACTTACTTTGATTTCGAAAAATGTCACTTTTACATGTCAAAATTAGAAAAAATGTATATTGTATTGTAAATTTATTGTGTATCATATTAGAGCTGATAATATAACGAGAATATTATGCGATTTATAAAAATCAAGCGATGTCTCCGTCACCTGACAACGTCCGAGATTGGTTATATCGCTAATATTCGAATTATATTAAAAGCTTTATCGTATCACCACACACGAAAATAAATCAATAATTTTATATTGACGTACATTTTGACGTTTATTTCTTGTTTTGTTTTTTTATTGATTATATTATATCGAATTTTAGGCAAGGAAAAGTGTATGAATAAATTGTTAGATTTACTAGAAAATCAATGCAATTACCGGTTGGAATTCAGTTTGCCCACACGATGAGACCTATGTATTTAGAAAACCCATGACCTGAGAAGCACGAATACGCAAGAATTTTTGAAAAAAGTTGTCGGACCAGTCATTTGTTTCTTGCAATTACGGCAATTTTAAACATGGGCAAAAAATGACTTCTAATTGCATAACTTACTGCCAGATTCCGCGTTCCAGTTAACTCGATGAGCCTTTTCGATTTCATTTTGGCTTGAAATTCAATGGCACAACAACAGAAGAAGAAGAAGAGAAATTGCACTGTCACACATTTTGATTAATTGAAACAATGACTAATTTGAGGGGTTGTTTCCATAGTTTCAATATAACCTAACCTAACCTAACGTAACCCAACCTAACCCCCGACAATCTAACCTAACCTAACCTAACATAACCTAACTAAATAAAAGCGAGTGATTGGCCTTTCTTGAACCTACACGGCGAAACCTAACCCTGACTGTGCACGGCGGCTTTTTATTGAAAAATTAATGAAAATATTTTTTAAAAATAATTTTTTTCACCATGTTCCGCAACTTTTTTCAAAATTCTTGCATATTAGGTCATGGGCTTTCTAAATATATAGGTCTCATGGTGGGACAAACTGAACTCAAGCCAAAGTTTGTACGTTTATAAGATAAAGCAGAAAGAATGGAAGATTTCGAGATTAAAATAGATATTCATGTTGAAAAGAAAATAAATTTGTATTGTTGTGTGGTTAATATATTATGAATTTGTATCAAACGTATTATGTTTTTTATCTAACGAATTATGACTTGGTATCTAATGCATTATGAGTAACCAAAAATCTTCTACTATTATGGCCCCCTTAATTATCACCGAAAATATAGCATTAACTGCAGTTAATAGAAGATGATACGATGAATTTATACATTTCATTTTTTATATGCATATCAATTATCTCAGTTCGTTTATATAGTTCTAGTAACTAAATGAAGTTATCTATTATATAATATTATAATATAAATTTATTATATAATGTTATATGTACATTATAAATATTACCTTCATATGCGAATAATTTTCATTATGTGCATGACTAAATTTTTGATGAGATTCATGGCAATCACAAATTCTGTTAATTACATTTTTCCTCAATGTGAAAAGTATATTTAACAACTAGTGTCGATGTTGCACGAAAATGCAACATTTTGAAACCATGGAATAAATAACATTTACCACTAAAAATAATTTTCCATATAAAAGAGTAAATATTAAATTTAAATTGCGATTGGTGTAGAATTATGAAAATTATCAACAATAATGACACAAGGGTTAAATAAGACATACATTCTTAATAAAAAACGTAATAAAAAGAAACAAGTAAAAAATTTCATTAAAATATAAAAATTTAGATACAGATAATCTCAATATTCTAAAAAAGTGTGAAAATTTAGATTAGAATTTAATACAGTAAAACCTCTATTTTGGCACCTCTTAAAAGAGGCCACCTCTAAAACCAGCCAAGTTTTCCAAGTCAAAAACCAATTATACGGAAATATCCATATTAATGACCCTCCTAATAGCGACCACCTCTCGATAACGGCCACGGCCACTTATTTGTAAACTTTCTTGAAAATACATGTAATTCTACCTCCCATTTCCGGCCATTTTAAGTAAGGTCATTAGTAGACAACAGCTTAGCGTTCAAGTTGTGCATAATATATAATTGTTTCATTGTGTGAGGCTTAAGTAATTACCAGTATTTAAGAACGGATTTAAAGAATTTGTTGTGATTTACAATAGACAGTCATTACAGAGAAAGTGCAATTAAAAGACTCATTAAGCTCACTCCGAAAATCGTATATTTTGCGTACACTAGTTGACTGAAAAATTAAGTGTTGAAGAACACAAGTTAACTATATTTTAAAAAACAAATGTGATTAAAAAAGCTATTTGAAGAAAGGTTCTAATACAGAGCAGAAGAGAAAATTTCCTAGAACTGAAGGTTTAGAAATTGACCCGAGTAGTTTACAATTGGTTTTGTAAAGCTAGGAATAAAATATCCCTATATCTGGACCGTTAATAAAAGAGAAAGCATTGGAATTTGCGGAAAATTAAAAATGACGAATTTTAAAGCTTCAAATGGGTGGCTTGAGAAATTTTGTCAAAGACATAACATACTTTTAAAACAATTTGTGGGGAGTCAGCTGATGTTAACCTGGACACTGTTAAAGCTTGGAAAGCAAAGCTGTCAGTACCTAATGTTGAAAGAGTATCTCGCCCAAAAATGTGTACAATGCTGACGGACGTTTTTACCTTGCAATGCCAAACAAAATGTTCTCTTTAAAAACGATAAATGTAGTGGTAAAAAGCTGCAAAACAAAGATTGACAATTTTATTTTGTACAAATATGGAAGGTGTATAAGGAAAATCCGTTAATCATTGGAAAAAGTAAACACCCAAGATGCTTTAAAAGCTCCTCATATCAACAAATTGCCCTTAGAATGGGTATCTAATAAAAAGCTTGGATGACGGTAGAGATTATGACTTCCTGGCTAAAAAATTTAATGAAAAATGAAAAAAGAAAATAAAAAAGTCTTATTATTTCTGGATAATGGCACGTCTCATCCCAAAGTGACTCTTGAAAATGTGAACATTGTTTTTCTACCCCCAAACACCACATCCCATTGCCAGCCACTGGATCTAGAAATTATCCAAAACTTTAAGATGCGAAAAAAGTATCAATTTAACCATCGCTTTAGTTTGGATTATCAGTAGCCTGGAGAAACGTTTCGCCTATTACAATTGCTAAATGTTTTGTGAAAGCAGGATTCTCGAAAAAAGTCCTGCAAGAAGATTTCGATGAAGAAGACGAAATTCCACTAGTTCAGCTTTTCTTGTATTACTAGAAGGTAATCAACGTGTAAGCCTTGAAAATTATGCATCTATTGATTGTGATATTTTGACCGAAAGCCCCAATTAAGGTATTCAAGATATAATCAGTGAATTATACTATAGTGAAGGCTGTGATTCGAACAATGAAATTGGTGCAGAAGAATCAGAAGTTTTTACGTCAAACATTAAAGATATGGGTGAAGTGTGTGAAAAACTAAGAGATGTGCAAAGTTTTCTATTTTCTAATGATAAGAGTGAGCTAGTGGTAAGTACTTTAAATTTTATCAAAATGTGAATCTTCTATTTTACAAACTAAACTTAATAATGTAAAACAAACCTCAATACAAAAAATATTTCACAAAATGTAATTTAATGGTATGTATATGTATGTAATTAATTATTGTAATATGTATAATAAGCAATTAGAAAATAGGTACATATTATGTAAATGTATGTACCATCAGATTTGATAACAATAAACCTTAAAAAGTTATTTATAAAAACCTGTATAAAAAGGAGTACTTACTACTTGATCTCCGGATTCTTGCAAATCCATTCTGCAACTAAAAGAAAATTTAATTAGTACAGTTGTTAAATTATGCAAACATTGTTTAAATTGTTAGGTATATAAATTAAAAATATGACCGAATTAGTAATCAAACGTACTTCCAGATTTTTCCACTTAATGCCAACTAATGTAGAAGTCAATACACTTTTTGATTAATTACCGATTACGCGTAATAAAAATATTTACAATTAAACACTTCCAACAAACCCGAATATACTGTATACTACAAAAACCGTAAAACTGCGGTAATTTCTTAATTTTTTGGAAACGAGGTTACAGTACGCACAAAAATTGCGGTGGCCAGAGAAACTATTGTCAAAGCACACCTTCGTTTAAAATGTTGGATAAATTACATACATACGAGTATTGTTCAATTCCTGATGTTCTCGATTTTTTCCATAAGCATGTGATAATACGACATTATTGTTTAAAATTGCAATCAATTTAAAGTTAAAAATCGAAATGCTATTTTAAAATAAGGGAAACTAAGGAATTTATTTTGTTTATAACCTTGTAAAACGCTTTATAATTGTTGTTTTGTTCGCTGTATGGGATGTTAGATTTGAAATCAAAATTAATTGCTGACTTTGTCTTCTTTTTGGAGATCCATTAAGAATTTGGTTAGGAATAAAGTTGTTAGTCGTGAGATTCTTAAGATTTCTGTAAATCTTAGTTTTTCAACCCACAAATATTTCACAAATATTTCAAGGTACTCTTTCTTAACTAACTATTTAAAATGTACCATACGATTAAATATCTGTTACACTCTTTTAGTAAAAATTTAAATAAATTATTTGTTGTTAACCTTCTAGGGGAGGGTGGGTTGAAAATAACGATCTCAAACTGACATTAGGCCGACGCTTTCGCTCAAACCTGAATAAAGCGCTCACAGGTTTGAGCGAAACGTCGGCTCTATTATGGAGTTTTAAGACCGTTATTTTCAACCCCACCTCCACCTAGAAGGTTAACAACTTTAAATTATAAACTTAATTGGAGGAAAAATAGCTCTCAACTGTAAATCAAAATTAATTTTTAAATAATACAATGTCTACCCTTAAAAGGAAAAAACTGTTTTTGTCCAAATTAAAAATTCCTAATAATTATAAAAATTTAATAATTGTTTTCTAAAGTCTTGAAATTTTTATTTATTTTACATGATAAATTATCAGAAAATGTTAATAACAAACTGAAATCTGTATTGCCTTAAACTGGTTATACGGTCCATTAGGAAACTGTCTGGTAAAAGTCTAAAATGATCAGTATCGGAAACAACTGTTGAAACTCTTTTCTCCAAATTGCGTAGATTTTAATAATATACAAAAATTAACATTACTAAAAGTTTTTCAATTTGATTATTATTCTTTCGATTTACATGAGATAGATTTAGAATATAGTGGAATTTATGTGAATAGACCGGCAACAATAAGATGATATTTGAATTTGAAATCAAATGCATTTAAATTTAAAATTCAATTGTACCCCGGCAGATTGTTTATATGTTACTCATTGTGCCAGATTTTATAACCCTGCCAACAAATTATCCCAAAAGTGCCGTCAGGAGGTGTCAATTTTAATTCTAAGTGTAAAAATTGAGCAGATTTTTTATGTTGGTCATTGTTAACCAGTTCTTATAACCCTATTAACAAATGACCCCGAAGTGCCGTCAGGAAGTGGCAATTTTTAATCAAAGTGTTAAATTTGAGCAAAAACTTTAAACATTTGCAATTATGGGGTTGTACCCCTCAGATTTTTATATGTTGTTCATTGTAAGCCAGATTTAATAACCCTGCCAACAAATTACCCCAAAGTGCCGTCAGGAGGTGGCAATTTTTAATTAAAGAGTTAAATTTGAGCAAACACTTTAAGCATTCGTAATTATGGAATTGTACCCCAGCAGATTTTTTATATGTTAATCATTCAAAGGAAAGGAACCCCAACTGCAGCGTCTATTTAACCAATAGAAAAAGCACCAAAAACTGCACCAAAAACTTGACTCGGACACGTGTTTCAACAGCTAAGCTGTTATCATCAGCGATACCGATACCAAAAATAAAAACAACGGGAAGTTTATATATAGTATCTGCTTATCACGCATCGTTAAACTTAATTGATTCTTAGATAAGCTTAAATAATTCCAAAAACTCCCAAGGACCGTTATCATCATAATTCATAAAAGCAACCCAATAGAAATGTGTGATAAATCGGGAATATATAAAATTAATTGTAAAGATTGTAACCACATTATATAGAGGGCAAACCAAGAGACCTATTAAAAACTCGTTTTAAAGAGCACGTAGCTCATGTCAAATATCATCGCACAGATAGGTCCAGTGTTGCCATGCATATGCTTGAAAATGGCCATAGAGTAGGCGACATTGAATTAATTAAGAGGGTAGATAATAAAAACGAAACTGATTCTTATGAAAGTTTAGAAATTTTTAAAAACAGAAATTTGCTTATGAATTATGATGATAACAGTCCATTAGGATTTCAGAATTATTTAAGCTTAATTACTAAGAATCAATTAAGTTTAACGATGCGTGATAAGCAGATAATATATAAGCTTCCCGTTGTTTTTATTTTTAGTATTGGTATCGCTGATGATAACAGCTTAGGGCTGTTGAAACATGTGTGAGCAATTCAAGACATTGCAGTTTTGGTGTTTTTGTTGGTTATGTTAATCATTGTTAGCCAGTTCTTACAACCATGCCAACAAATGACCCTGAAGTGCCGTCAGAGGGTGGCAATTTTTAATCAAAGTGTTAAATTTAAGCAAAAATTTTAAACAATCGCAATTATGGGATTGTACCCCCGCAGATTTTTTATATGTTGCTCATTGTAAGCCAGATTTTATAACCCTGCCAACAAATGACCCCAAAGTGCCGTAAGAGAGTGGCAATTTTTAATCAAAGTGTTAAATTTGAGCAAAAACTTTAAACATTCGCAATTATGCTATTGTACCCCCACAGATTTTTATATGTTGCTCATTGTAAGCCATATTTGATAAATCTGCTAACAAATGACCCCAAAGAGCCGTCAGGGTGTGGTAATTTTTAATCAAAGTGTTAAATTTGAGCAAAAACATTAAACATTCGCAATTATGGAATTGTACCCCCGTTAATTTTATATGTTGTTCATTGTAAGCCAGATTTAATAACCCCGCCAACAAATTACCCCAAAGTGTCGTCAGGGGTGGCAATTTTTAATTAAAGAGTTAAATTTGAGCAAACACTTTAAGCATTCGTAATTATGGAATTGTACCCACGCAGATTTTTTATATGTTAATCATTGTTAGCCAGTTCTTATAACCCTGCCAACAAATGACCCCGAAGTGCCGTAAGAGGGTGGCAATTTTTAATCAAAGTGTTAAATTTGAGCAAAACTTTAAACATTCGCAATTATGGGATTATACCCCCGCAGATTTTTTATATGTTGTTCATTCTTAAGCTAGATTTTATAACCCTGCCAGCAAATTACCCCAAAGTGACGTCAGAAGGTGGCAATTTTAATTCTAAGTGTAAAAATTGAGCAGATTTTTCATATGTTGGTCATTGTTAACCAGTTCTTATAACCCTGCCAACAAATTGACCCTAAGTGCCGTCAGGAGGTGGCAATTATTAATCAAAGTGTTAAATTTGAGCAAAAACTTTAAACATTTGCAATTATGATATTGACCACAAATAAAATCAGAATTCTAAATCACGAGCAAGGTGCATTGTTGAAAATGCGTTTGGATCTTGATTTAGAATTTTCACACAAAAATTAGTATTGATCCGAAGAGAATTGAGTCTGTCGTGATGGCCAGTTGTGCTTACATATTTATTTAATGACGACGGCAGAGAGTTATTACTGTCAACAAGAATGCTTCGATATGATACGATAGATTCAGTCATGGTTAATTTACAAAGAAGAAATCTTGGTAATACCTCAATTGCAGCAAAAAGTCAGAGAAGAGTACATGGATTAGTTTGCAAGTGAAGGCAGTGTTCCGTAGCAAAATAATTTTATACGTTAACTAATCTGTACCTAAACAGCAAACTTTGAGAGTAACAGATTTAATAAAACAATTATTTAGTTTTATTTAAATATCAACACGTTAATTCGCTAAGTATTAATATGAAGGTACGTATTTTTTTCGAGACTGCTACAACGTGTAAGGAGGAAGAATTAATGTAATAATATAAATAACTATAGAGCATGTCACAGTAGGGTCGGATTTGCTTATCATATTCACATTACCATATTAGTGCTATTTTACTCTGCTGGCACCATAGCGCTATAAACCGTAGAAGAAAAAATCGTAAGAAAAGCCGACTTTATTGGAACAATCTGTATAATAACACGCAAATAACTTACCTCGTTGTCTGTTGGTTCGTCATCCATATTAGAGCGTAAATGTCTTGGTTCTTCTTGGTCATCCAAAAACAGCAACAAAGGGTAGCACCATAGTTTTGGTTTATACACTTCTTGGGTTCCTGCTCCTGATTTCTTCAAATCAGCGATCTTCTTACACTTTTTTTGTAAGTAGAGCAGAATGTTGTTTATTTTTTTACAACAGCATCTTTGTCTACTATTTTCAATTTTTCAATCAGCTTAATGTACGCCGAACGTTTTAAGTCACGATTGTGATACTTTGGCTTTAGTATTCCAAAAACAAGATTCACGCGATATAACTCAATAAATTGTTCTAGCCATTCGCGATTAGTTTGAGACGCCATTTCGCGTGCGCATTCCACCCGAACGGCGACTGACGACAAAACTGAACACAAAACTGAAATAGCGCATACGTTACGATCAGTCAGCACAGTTCATCCGATTCCGATTAATCAATTGAAATTTTCGTATTGTTCCGTTCGACTGCACAGTCTTAAAAATCGGACGACACTGTACAGTTTTATAACATAGATGTAGCGATTTATCGGTACCGTTCGAACTGTACAGTATGATCGTAACGATTTTCGTAGGGCATATTATGGCCTTAACGTAATAATTGGTCGTACAGGGAAGGATGGAAGGCACAAGATCTAAAAGGTAGATCACCAAGAAGATGGACAGATCAAATAAAAGAAGCCACATATGTCTATTACCCAGTGTAACAGAGAGGCCAGCAATAGAGAAAAATGGGGTGGACTGGTAAGGGAGAATAATCATCGGGCAGTTTTTTACATAAATGGAAACATTTTTCACGGCTCCTCTATCAAGAGGATACGACTGAAGAGAGATCACTATAGTTTATTATCTTTTCATCCATTTCCTCCAAGAATACAAATTTCTTCAAACTGCCAGAAAAGTTGTGTTCAAGGGTAATATAGCGTTTGTTTCAAATCAAAAGCAAAACGACACAAATAATTACGTTTTTCTTTGCGTAGAAGGAAGAAGTAAAAACATGCGGGTTTCTTAACATGGAATAAACGAATATTGTCCTGATTTTTCAAGAAATCATCGTTGCGAAAGTTTGACTTTGCATCCATTCGTTTAAATATCCAGACCCAATTCTGCTTCTTATTAATTAGGTTTGATCTAATGGGGCAACCAATACAAATAGAGAAGGTATCAAAATTGGTGAGGTTTAATTACCACTTCTGATAGATTTTAATAAGATATGGTTCAAGATGAGTGTTACTATCTTTAAGCCACATCTTTTCAATTTCCTTCAAAATACAATTTTTTTTCAAAACTGCCAAAGAATGACTCAAAATTTTATTTCAATTAATTCTTGATTTGAAAACGTTAAGTTTGATTATTTTTTGCTGAGATACATAGAATCATTGATGATTCTCAAACTTTTCTGAAGATCGTACCAATATTTTTATTAAATAAGGCTTGTGTAAGTCTATAAAAGCAGAGGCACAATATCGTTATAACATAAAATCACACTGATTACTAATAGCCAATCAGTTTTTCTCTAGTCGATTCTGAAATTCTTGCAGAATTCTGCATCTTTATAATAGTGAACTTATACAATAAGTTCATCCTTCACTCAAACGTGCAAATACAAAATTTTTTAAAACTTGAAATTAATATAAATCGATACGTGCGGTGATTCTATACAAAAACGTGATTTAATTGATTAATGTGAAACTTAGGTCGTAATCTACGTTTAAATCACAACCTGAATTAAAATAAATCTAAAACATCTTAATTAAAGTAAAGTTGAATAACATTACGGTTTGGATTTTTTAATTAAGACAAAGTGTAGTTATTATATTAGACACTTCAAACGCTTAATTAGTATTAAAAAAACTCGAACGTTGTAAATTATAGTCAAATAAAGTATGTTAATAAGTGTATAGGATCGATTTTACCTTTGCTGTTAAACTAACAGAAAGTAAAAGCTGTGCATTTTACGATTTCCTATAAGAAATCTAACTTCTTTTATAAAGCATATAAATTTATCTAGATTAAGCGAGATCGTAATCTGATCTAAATTATGTAATTTATATAATATATTTTTTATTGCATGAGATTATATTATGCAATTATCTATTATGTTGCGGCATACGCCAAAAATATTAGTAAAAATTACGACTATATTTAAATTTACCCCATCAATCTTTCTGTACTTGAGTAAATCATGTAAATAGATTTGGGGTTAAATTTCTTTTCAAATAAGTTTTTTATGAGCTACAAGAACACTTTCAATGAATTATTATTAAGCAACAGATCCATAAATTAGAAACTTTAGTTTACCCTTCAATTACAATAATTTACTTCGGGTGTTATTTTTAATAAAGGTACAAATTTCTAATTATTATTTATTGTTAATAAAATTTGCATGTATGCGTGCATGTGTATGGCACACAGTAGTATTTAATGTCAGAAGTAAAATTTGGTAAAACCCCAAAATTTTAATGTCAACAGAATTTTGCAAGTTTCTTACGAATTAATTTAAATTTAAAAATACGATTTAATCATTATGACATTTACAACACAAATATTAAAAAAAATCAGATAAGTTAATTAGTAACTGAATTCCTTAAATGTCATTAATTTTTTATTATAATTTTAATTCTTAAATTAAAATGGAATTGTTTTACTATGTACATAATTTTAATTCTTTAAACAAAAGATAATTGAATTTCCCTTCTTTACATAATTTTAATTTAAGACTACTAGTTTTCTACACACAAATGTCTCCTGGCTGATTGCTATGTGCACACAATAAACAAAAACTCCCTAGATTCTATTGATAAATGGTTAGAATTAAAATAATATACATTATTAATTCACTTTATTCTTGATTAAAATTAAATCTTATGAGCATCAAAAATAAAAATATAGGTTGATTTCCATTATATATCCACAATTTAAATTTTTTAAAACAAAATTAATTTTAATTTACTACGTTGTTATGTACATAAAGAAATTCAATTGAATGGAAATATACTATAGTTAATATTAAATATTTTTAAAAAAATTGACTCTGTGTATGTCGAAATTAAAATGAAGTTAAACATTTACTAACAGTATTTTTTTCATAGTATTCAAAAATTAGAATTATGAAATTATTTTAAAAACTCTGGATTCACCCTCAAAAATTTGGAATGAATGAATGAAGATATAGAACGTAAATTTTGGGAAAGCTGTATGCCGTCATTATATATTTTTTATATATACAAGAGGCCTTCAAGGACGACTGCATTTCAAGATCACTATCCGATAGATGTCCCAAGGCAGCAACGGTCAAATCAAACAAATTGTCGACCCTCTGAACATGTCCACATTTGCAGTACATGGGATAGTGTCGAGCAAATGCACAACAGCTTGTGTCAAAAGTATTGACGGAAGACCAGAAAGAAGTTCGAGTTTTGCGCGTCAAAATTGATAGATAGGATTAAAAATGAGCCAAACTTTCTTAGCTCTGTCGTAAGCAGAGACCTGGATGTTTGAGTACCATCCAGAAAAGAAATGACAGAGCAGAGAGTAGCACACACAACCATCCTCCCCGCCCGCACGACTCGCATTATAGTTGATTTTTTTGACGTCAATGAAATCGTCAATTTTGAGTTTGTAGCACAAGGAAAACAGTTAACTCAGCCCTTTACCTGCAAGTGCTTAAGAGATTAAAATAGCTGGTCGTCCGCGTGAGAGCTGACAACGAAGACACGGTTAGGCTCAAAAATGACAATGCCCCCAGCCAATTTCCTGTCCGGGAGCAACACCCCGGTAGTCCCCTGAGCCCACTTACAGTTCCTACTTGGCTCTGTGTTTCCCAAATAAAGAGAGAAAGAGAGAGAAAGCTGAAAAAAAAAGCATTAGAAGTCGGCGGGTAAAAAGCGTTCCTAAGACACATTCTTGTCGAAGAGTTTCAGAAGGTCTCCCAGGTATGGTAGACACGTCTTAATAAGTGTATTGATGTTGGGGAATACTATTTTGAAGAATTTTAAGCTTAAGAATCAATAAATCTATTTTTCCCAGAAAATGCGCATTACTTTTATAATAGACCACAATAGACAAAATCGGCGCTTCGCTTTTCTAAGATATGAGGGTGATGGTTACATATTATGTAGCATCAAAAAGCTCATATTATAGGTGTTTGATTTAAAAAAGTTCTTTAATACGATTCTTTAATACAAATTATGACCATCCTAATGTAAGCGTGCAGGAATCCATTAAAATATAGTAGCAGCCATACCTTATTGTATTTCATCAAAACCATAGACCATGCTGTTGCCGAATTACAAACAGTCACATTATTCCTAATATCCGTAAAGCTAAATGTGCAAAAATGATAAGACAGTAGAAAAGTATATGGTCATGTTTTTAGACCAATTCTGGGCAACATTTTTGGTCCAGATTTTGATTTAATTACCACCGCATTTGCTTCCACGTTTTGAATTATAAATCTACAATATTTTAAACACTGTTCTTGAAATGTGAATAATAGAAGAAACTTACTTGAAAAACCAAACCTCAAAATCTCTATGAGTTGCGACAACAAATTATTGACAAACATTAATTACCCTAAAGAAGATTGCAGTCAAAAAATTGTTAAGGTTATGATATACCATAACCATTAAGACTTGATAACCATTAAGACTTACACATAGAGAGTTACGTTCTCGCAGTACGCCGTAGGCCCTGAATAAGTAGTAAATTTTTGTCTTACAGCCGTTAACCCTGATTGAAAAGTCGTAACAAACTTTTACAAAAACGTTACGTTCGTCTTTCAAACATCGTTAAAGTTGACCTTCGGTACCAATTAAACTTTTAAGTTACCACTACCCTATAAACCTACCTGAAATTAGAATGTTATAACTTGATTATGCTTTCTATTTTTTGTTCCACACTGTATATACAAAATTTTGTGTTAACGTAACCCTGAGAACTATTAGTTCAGAATACCTAAGATTATCAAACTTTACGTGGAGAAAACCTTAACAGGTTTAATAGATTAAAAATTAGAGAATCTTTTAATTACTGTAACCTGTTTTCAGGTTGAAGTAGTAGTTTTTTGATAAATACTATTAATTTATTTCAGGTTGATAACATTTTTTTGAGTCATTTAATTTTTAAATTCAAATTTGACACCAAAAGGTAAATAAATGAGTTATTGTTATTACATCGAAATAGTAACCATGTCGCTGACTATAATCAGGGTAAAAACCTTATAAGAACTTATGAGTAAATATAATAATGTTGTACTTCAAACCATAACAGAGCTTTGTTAAAATCCTGAAAAGAAATTTAGAAAAAGTTGTTAATGGACAATGTTTCACCATGTCTTTAAGGGCCAACTTCAAAGACGATCCTAATTTCAAACTCACACTCAACGAGTTACTCACCCATTGCTGACTTAAGCTTAGCTAAAACCTCCCTCACTTTTCACCCACCAATTAAAAACATTTTTTAGTTAGGGACTTACAACTGAGGCATAAAAGTAAGTGGGTTGTTAGAACGCTCTTTGAATTTGGCCCTATGTATCTCTGCCTCAATTCGTTCTGTGACCTATTCTTAAGCGACTTATTCATAACTACATTTCTCTTTGTGGTCAAACACAAACACAAATACATGAAACTGTTAGCAGTAAAAAATAGAAACAAATGATTACTAGCTCCAGTTTGGACACTTCGCTCACTTTGATATTTGATCGGAGCACCCAACTTAGACAAGTAAGTAAATTGGACAGAATGGTTACCCACGTCTGATAATAGGACAACGACTCTACACTGATTAACTTGAACCCATCGCCTACTTCGACGTTTGATCAAAGGAATAGAACTGTAAACTGCAGCGTTTGTCTGTAACAGAAAATGAAAACTTGCATCAAAAATAACATTTAAGCACGTGTTTCGATAACTAAGCTCATCAATGATCAGCGACATTTTCTGTGATTATGAACAAATAGGAGAAATGTAGTTTTCCGGCAATGGAATTAACTGAATATTAGTTAAATCTATACCAAATGTCTTTTTCAAAGTTACGAGAGAATATTTCGAACAACTAAAATACTTTTGTGTGTAAGTTTGGTGAGGATAGCACATTTTTGACTTCTAATTTCCTTATTTTTTTTTAAAGGTGGGGATAAACATTAAAATTCAAAGTGATGCATCATAGAACTCTTTTCCTATGCCATTTCCAAAATTGTGGTACCTACTGTTAATGTTTTGAAATACTTTCTTTCAAAATGAGGTGTTCAGAAAACGTTTTGGTCCAGGACTTTCAAGCTTTTAACAACCCAATAAAAAAATTCAATTAAAACCTTGCACTGGTCTGATGAAGCAATCGCTAAGAATGTGAAACGTCGCCTTCTACTAGCAAAAGAATGAACCCCTGTCCACAAACAAAATCCAAGTCAAAATTCACTACCTTAAAACAACTAATCTGAAAAAATTCATCCTCAACTCACATTTTCGCTCAACATTTTGCCAACAAATCAAAGATGCAAGATGGTAAAATATTGTTAAATTTTTCGCTACCTGTTATGCGAAAACACGAGACATGGGTAACATATGTTTTCTTCTTCTTCTATATTTTCTTCATTATTTGTATGTAACCCTCTTCTTCTCCATTTTATAATTTGTGTTACTACAAACGCTAATTGAACTAAACTTTTTTAGTCAACCGTCGACACCGGTTCAACTTAATTTATTTATCTGACTTTGGAGAATCGTTCCTATTTTCGACTAACAAGAATTTGAAATGTTACGTTAATTTAAAGTGCGTTTTTTCTAGTGTTGCATTCACCATCCTATCTTTAGGGTAAATAAACTTTAATCAAGTGTATTACTAAAATTTTGCTAGGAACGTATAGGAGTGTCTGCACCCTTTGGGGAAGAGGGGTGTGCTAATGTTCCAAATGGAAACTCTAGATTCTGGTGGAGGCGATCTATAAGAAGTCTTAACACGGTCTTGGTAAAATATTTGATTTATATTTTTGACAGTTTTGAACTATCAGCAAAGATTTAAAAAACATTTCAGCATGGGGGATGTTCTGGATATAATATGATCAAAAAATTTTACAGGGTGAAGTTCTAGTCAAATCAAAAACGAGCAGTAAGAAATGAACTAAAACTTAGTGGTCTTTCAATGACCTTCATATCAAAAACACAAATTTTTTTAACGTCAAAACGTACGTCAATTTTCTTTAGAGTTTTTCGTGTGTGTTTTTAGAAGTTTTGGTGCAAATATAAAATATGGAAGGTGATCAAGTATCTTACAGTCCTCCATGGTCAACAAGAAAAACATGTTGTTCCTGAGAATCACCACTTTGGTTTTCGGAACTGGTCATCAAGACCCTCCTAAATAATGGGGAAAAATGTACAACACAATTCTCATTAGAAACACAATCACATTACATACTTAATTAATATTATTACATGTGAATACTTAGGGTGGGTAAGGGTTGGCATGTTTAGGTTTTAGCGATTTTCCTAAACCTCGAAGTAAATAAAGTTTTGCCAAGACGAACCAATCCACAATTGCACATGGTTTCGTCACTACATTGTACAGGTTTATACTGATCTTCTGAACACCTTATACATAACACTTACATCATTATCACAATATTTAAAATGTACCATACAAATAAATAAAATCAAAAACAAAGATAGAAAATTAAAATCAGTAAAACCACATTCAAAAATCTTGCTTTTCAAATTTAAAGATTCTACCAAAAAACTTGGCCAACTTCAATTCTTCAAGTAAACTGTATTTTGTTTATCATCTGTCTCTTTATCGTTTCAAAAATATTTGTCTTGCAGTGGGAAATGGAGTACTGTGAAAATCGTCAAAAAACGAGTAATTTTGTCAAAACAGAAAATGATGTAATTTTATCAAACTAAATGGTGTATGTATCTATGCTCTTTTTTTGGTCCTTTGGACCAAATGTCATCAAACTTAGACATAGAGTACTTTTTATCGTCTGACTTGAAAACCGCTAAACCAAAAACTTTTCTTCCATTTATTGTCAGCGGTAGAATGAATACTAACCTAACAAGTAGATACCATAAAAATTTATCGGTTTTTACTAGTTTGTGAAGTTGTACATCGGAGCTTTGTTTCTGGGGTGAAATGAACAGAGAGATCGGAATTGAATTCAAATAAAAAATTGGCCCTCCTTATCCATCTCTGAAAAATATTGAAATTTTTGTCTATGATACGACCTTTCACAAAATCATAGTCTTTTCGAATTTGTTATTTGTTTTATAGTAAAGACGATATGGTTTGATTTAAAACTCGTTGATTCCAATACGCTACCGTTTAGTACAATGGATTCGTTTTCTGGTAGAGTATCTGGTGGTCTAGTTCTACCAACACTATTTGTAGTCTACTCTTTGCTCAGTAGCTGTAAGTTAGAAACTTACATTTAGTTTCCTTTTCTAGCAATGAAGCATTATCAAAATCAATACACTTAATCCTTTTTAAAGTGACTAACTATTGTGTACACACAGAAAATGCCTTTGGTGTATTAGGCTTTTCTAACTTTAACGTAAATTCATGTACTTTGGTGAGTCATTCAGAAATGCAAACCATTGTATTCTTCTTCTCTTTGTACAAAGTTTCACTTTGAGCGGTAATATGTACTACTTTCTTACTTGGGTACCCTCTTATTTTTTTTAGTATCACTGTATCTTCCGATGGTGACAGATTCTTTTTATGAATTGTGAAAGATTCTTTTAAGTTACCTTGCTGCACTTTCTTGAATATCCATATATCTTCATAGCAAAACAAATCGCAAGAATTTCTGCGTGAAGCTGATACTATGTGGAAAAATTACTCCTAATTTTATCTCATTCACAAACCATTTTGTTTAATGGGTTCGTGGACAGATGGAGTCTTTTTGGATTTATTATACTTGCTTGCTGTTTAGTGGGAAAAAGGTCTCTTCTTCTGACATAACCAGTTTATCTTTATCTCTAAAAACTAATGCCTTCAAGTTGATGGAATTCAGTTTTCTAAACGAGTAAAAATGCAGGATTTTTGTTAATTTATAATAACGACAAGATTGTTCAAGAAAATATAACATGAATATTTACTGAAATAAATATGGAAAATTGAATCAACAAATATTTTCGTTTACTCTCGCTTTTATTAAACTTTAATTATTAAATAAAATGTATACAAATTTATTAGTACATAAAAGTCATTGTAGCGCTTTAATTCTTCAATGGGTTCTTATTAATCATTGTTGATTAAATTTAATTTTAAAAAACCACATGGTTGGCTAAATACTTTTTGTCATTAATGCACACATATATGCTAAAGAGGCAATGTAAAAAGGCTATACTTTGTAACAGTTTTTTTTTTCTCATATTCTTATTGTTACACTCTCCTCAAAAAGAACTACAATACAATTAACCCTACATTCATGTAAAAAGTTTGTAGCGCATTCAGAAATAAAAAAAAATTCGAAAATAAAAACCGTAACCAACATTTAGGTAAACATAATAACATTATGAATACAGTATAAGTTTCGTCGGGGTATCAGTGTTCACCCTATTATTAGTGATGGCACATTAACTCCACACGAATCCACAGCCATGCAAACACCATCATCTGCCCTCCTATAGAGTGACTACCTAATTCCCCAGTTTCATAAAGATCAATTTTTAAACTCAAAGGGATGTTATATCGATGTCCGAACGAATTATGTATAAAATAACGTCCTATATGGTAACTGCATATGGCTCTAAAATTATTACGCTGCACTTCCGAACCAATCGATGTTCTAAATTTTGGTACACGAATTTATCTCCTATGTCTTCGGGTATAAAGAAGAAGTTGGTATAATTTGATGTTTGCCGGACGGATTGGGGTAGTATCTATTGAGCGTGTTTTATTTCATTGTTGGTGTTTGTTGTCTGGTTTTGTTAGGTTGGCAATGTGCAAGTAGTGTCATTGTTTGGTATTTATTTTAGTAAGCCTGTAACGTATTCATGAGAATTTTTTTTTCAAGGATTAACGCTTGTCGTAATCCGTCCTTTCACTATGGATGATGCGCCTGGAGTATTCCTGTCTATTCTGATATTTGACCCTATTCGGAAATTGCTTTTTATAATTAAATTATTCACACGAATTCTTGTATCTCACTAGTTTCAATGTCCGTTTTTCAGGTGTGTTCTTAAAACATCGAAACTAGTAGAATGGGCTTAAGGGCCAGCCTCATTTATAATTAGAAAAGTCAACAAATTTATTAGTCGCATAGAATACTCGACTTGCTAACTGCGTGAATAATCAACACCATTATGACTTGATCAAATTATATGAAAGAATAAACTAATTTATCCTCATACGCTAAGAATATAGTACTTATTATTGATTAACTGCGAAATAATGCGTAAGTGTAAAAATTTAATTCATTTGTAATAATAAAACAAAACTTCCACACATGTAGAGCTTGATAAAAGAGAAAGGGCAGGGTTATAGCCAACTACAATAACCACAATGGCGCAAAACACGTTTTAACATTACAATAACAGATTTAATTTAAATCTGGGGAACAAAACCAGTCTGACTGAAAACTTAGTAAGGGCTTAGGTTTTCTCCATAACAAACAACTGAAATAATTTTGCTACAATAATCATGAACGAACTTGAAAACTACACCCCACTGACAACTCGAAATAATGTATTTGACCACACATTTGTTTGATTGACAGTTCTTACCAGTTTGATAAAGCTCAGAGTTAATTCAAGCCCCACCGGTGGTTTAGTGTTACAAAAATTTTCTATTGGATCAAATTAAGAAGAAGATTTTGCGGCAAAAATTCTAGTGCGTTTGTGTAATCATCACGTACTGCTACTGGATTTAATTGCGTTAAAATTGAATGGGGATGGGGTTGGATAATTTTTTTTAGTTTTTACAAATTACAATCAAATGTTAGCGCATAAAATGAAAAATTATTTGATTCTGAATTGAAATTTTTGTTAGAGAAACAATTTTGAATGGTATTGGTGTTATTGCAGAATACGAAATATGGTATTTGTTTGTCTTTAATCCCGCTTGGATTTTATCGAACATGTATATATCCGGAAAAATTGAAACGGCATATTTGCGAGTGCAAGTAATGGTTGTAAACTCGAGCACTCGCAAAAGCGTTTCCGAGCATGCTGTACACAACAATTTTGCACCAATTTATTTTTTTAATTGTTTATATTAATGTAGGGGAGGGTGGGCCACAGTGAGACAAAAAAATGTTTTTAATTTTTATTTAATAGCCAAATCTGATAAATCAAAAACTGAGCATTGCTAATGAAACTTCAACATATTGCAAAAGTAATCCTATATGCAAATTAGAAAAAACATATAAAATAAGTATTAAAAATTAACAAACAAAAAAATGTTACAATAATTGTTACAGCCATGGGGGCAGTAGGCTACAATGAAACAACATATTTTTCTTAACGCATGTTTAATAATGTAAAATCTAGTTCAAATTTAAAGGATGACTGGAGCCTTTCGTTTCCCCAAACAAGTGGGTACTGGTAGGATCATTTTATGTCATCTATTGACACTGATGCCACGTCCGGAACAGCAGGAAACACAAAGTGGCGTTCACCTTTTAAACTCTTTCTTAGGAAATTAATTTTTATATCGTTTTCAAGATCTTTCTCTTTAGTAACTTGTCCTATATAAAACACTGCTGTTTTTGTTTTGAAGTGCACTAGCACGAAATCACCAGGTATGGGTTCCCTATCCATTCCTCAAATCCAGAATAATCCAATGCCGGTGGCTATTCTATGTCCTCATCCGAATCCTCCTCCATAGGGTTTGAAGCGGTAACTTCATCTTCAGACGATGATACATCACTTATTATTGGTTTCTTTTTACGTAAAAGTGAACTTTTCTTTAAGGAAATTTTGCGTTGCTTTTCAGTTTCTTTTGCTTCATAGAAGCTTTTTTCCGGGGTGTCCGTTGCAATGCAACTGCGACCTTTGGTACGTAGTTTTTAGACTTCCTTGCCCCCGCTTTTGGAAACCCTTTGTACTGTTCTGGAGAAATAAACAAAGTGCTTGGTTTTGTACTAGTTCCTGAACTAGAAGTATGAGCAACATTTTGTGTTGGCGATTCTTCCTCGTTAAGTAGAGTTAGTTCTATTGTTGTGTGTGGAATTTCTTTTGGAGGTGTCCTTAATTCTTTCTCTTTCACTGTATTGTCAGTTCCTATATGTTCTGTTTCCATCACTTCACCAGCTTCGGCGGAAAGTCACGATCAGTTACCTAGCTAACTAGGAAATCGTCATCTGAAAAACATTACGGTCGAACGGGTAAATGCCCGTTTTCTTGAATCCCGATATGATATTCGCAGGAGTCATAGCTCTTTGATGGGCTACGCCTACACAGCTGGCAACTTCATAGATAGTCATTGGAGTCCCGGGATTATGAAGCAACCAAGAGTCGACTGCTGCGTTATAATGAGACTTGAACGAATAAAATACAGAGACGTCAAGAGGCTGTAACTTATTGCTACAATGAGGTGGTAAGGTGACAATAGTGACTCCACTGTCTTTAGCTAAGTTCAAAGTTTTGAATGTCAAATGACTTTCATGGTTGTCATATATAAGGACACTTGGATTATCCTTTGATGAATTGCTATTACTTATGAAATGTCTCATAACTGAGGGAACAGCTCACTAGTCATCCACCCACTTGTGGAGACTAGTCCTAGAGTTCCTGGGGAGATCCATTAATCATGTGCGTTTTAAAGTGTTTGCGGGGAAAATCATAGCTGAGGCAAACTGTTTCCACTTGCGACTAATTATGGGCATGTTGTGACAAGTGTTCCACGTTCACCGCTTGTGCACTGACTGACATGTTTTTGACCTCTCGGTCCGCGGATTTTTTGGGTTTTTGTACCGTGGTTGTTGCCGTTTCGTCGACATTGAATATACGACACCCATCGGCAAATTTGTCAAGAACGTCTGTAGATCTCTGCTAAGTTGTCAAAAAATTTGGAAACATTGTGTCTAAGATTGAATGAGGTAGCTCTAGATATACTGCATCCTTCTGGTTGACGAATGCTAATCTGTGGATGACGTTTCAAGAATCCCTGCATCCAGTCAACACCTGCTTTCTTTTTATCTTCCCAATTGTCTGGTGTTTTAATGTTATTAATTTTTGCCATTTCGTATGCCAGTTCTCGAAAGGCTTTGGTTGATTTTCCGTAACACATTTTTGAGCAGGTTATCATATATTCCTTTAAAGATGTTTCTCGTTCGTGTGAAAATACCAGGCGACATTGATAGTTCGGCGTCATACGAATAGGTAAATTTGGGTTCTCGCGTGCTTTTTGAACAAATCTAAAGAGCGTCTGATACTTAACGTGATATTGTAAAGGCAGCTTCTCTAAGTGAAACTTTACGTCCATTTATATCACCTTTCAAAACTGCTTCAACAGCCTGTCTCATTGAGTCTTCTGCAAACGTTCCTTATCGGTTTTCCTCTTTCGTCCCTTGACATTATTCTGCCTAAAGCAAGAGATAATATACTATAACATATAATAAATTTAGGTGAATCAGCAAGATTTAAATTTTGTGTACAGACGTCTATTGCAGACAATTATTGTAAATTGTGATATAATACATATATGAGGCATGTTTCATTAGGCCTATTTATTTTGTCTCAAGTTGGCCCAAAGCACATGCTAAAAATAGATTTATATAGGTTGATATAAACTAATTGAATCAGAGCAAATCTTTCTATAGCATAGTGTATTATTTAATGGTTATAACCGCGATAATTAACCGGTATTGGAAAAACAGTTTAGTCTAATACCATATTATGGAACGTTCACAGTTAATCATACATATAATATATACAAGTTGTGCTAAAAACGAATTTAATTAAAGACAAACAAACAAATACTTTACAAATAACGAATGTAGCAAATCACAAAAAACAGATAAAGACCGCTTTTATATCGCGTACATACAAACGAAATCAAAAACTGGAAATAATTATTGCTACCAGTATGAAAGATAGTAGGTAGGCGTATTGGACTATTCGTTAGTTAGTATAGATGGCAGCACAGATACGATTATAGCCTTGAAAGAGAAAAATTGAATGTACTCACTATTCGTGGCCCATAAAATTCTACATTGTGTGCATCTTAAATATCATTTCTGAGGATAGTCTTTTCTTAAAAATATGTTCCACATCTAATATTACCGGTTCGAGTTGAACGTATCCCTTATTTTTAAAGATAAAGTGTTTTAATTTTATGACTGTATGCTACTTTTAACTCCGGCAGAATTTTCAAAAATGTCTGGACAATTCGTCCACTGGACACAATGTACCCCCTTTTGGTTGTAGCGCCTGCCATGATGGAGACAACACCCAATTGTAGTTGCTGTACAAAATGCCCAACTTGAAGATATTAATTTCTTAGTTATTTGAAATTTGTTTATGAAAGTGCTCTAACTTCAGAACGCACGCCTACTTTGTCTTGTTTAATAAAACATATGCTTGGTATTAGAACTTAGATAATACAAAGCCAAAGTAGTCATAATTATTAAAAATTAGCATTCGACCAGTCTTTAGGAAAAGATCGACGTACACCATGAATACAGGAACCAGTTGAAAATGTTTTTGGGTCATAACTGTGGTAATCAGGTCATGCATATATTCGCCATTACACATCTTTTGTGTCCAAGACCTGTGTCAAAAAGAAACCAATGAACTAGTCTAAGTTTAAATGGGATTCTTGAAAACGGTAAAAGATATAAGGTCGCTCAAATTGCAAAATTAGTGGGATATTTAAACTATTTATTTTTAATAAAAACAGTACTAAATACAATGTGTTTTTGTATTGCGGCATATAAAAGACAAAGTTAGTTGATGTGTTAGTCTCCAAGATGAAGTGTTGGATTATAAATTTATAAAGCACCATTTCTAAAAAGCTCTAAAAGTGTTTTTAATATTTTTAAAAATAAGCGCAAAAAATTCTAAAAGTAAAAATCCAAAAATATGGTTTCTTTGTAAAAGCTTGAAAATCAAAAAAGATTACTAAAACTTATTTCAAACGTTGTTGTAAATATATACTTTAAAGTGCCCAACTTGTTTGTAATTTGAGCAACCTTTGTAACCTTCAAGCGTTTCAATATACCCATGCTGTTCAACTTCTTGAAAACTACTTATCAAATTAACTACAGTGTATCATGTTGTGCGCAAGTGTTATATTATTACTATTTAACTTAGGGTTATACCTGGTTAAAAATACGATAAACCGATGCGTTCTCTCAAATATGCCAAAAACATGAGAAAAGGTGAGTAACAATTATTTTAAGAAAAGACTGGTCATGATAATTGATTGACAAACGAATAATTTAAGTGTTATAACAATTTGACAAATAGGAGTAAAACTTAACAAAAACTAACGTCTCCTGTTAAAGTAAAGAATACTACTAATCTTAATTTGTTCATAACAAGATAAGCATTCTGACATTTCGTAGTGACAAAGATTTCCAAAAGCTGATTTGAATTTTCATTCTATTTGTCGTTTGTATAATGCTTTGAATTTATCGTTTTTAGCCACAACTTGTATATATGTGTTTTTTAACCGTGTGTGACCTCCTAAATGGTAATTGAGACTTCAACTTTTTATTGTTAAGTTGTCGTAAACTTTTTTTTTCGGTGATATAATGTTTCAAAATTTATAATAATAACAAAGAAAATTGATTAACATGGAAAACATTTCCTCAATATTTCCTGTATTGTTAGTTTAAGTTTATAAACCTTATCGACGGTTTATTCTAACAGCTGTCATGACAATGTTTCTAAAATCCACTCCCTCGATCAACGTCTGGAACTTTCACTACTCGAAACATAGAGGAAATTAGAAATTAGATGAGGCTGTTTCATCTTCTGGGGTAGATTTTCTAAATTTGTTAGTCTCATTGTCTGTTTGAAAGTATATTTTCTTTGGCACAAGCAAAAAATTATCGCACCCCATATTAAGGGATGTATAGAGTGGGTTACGTTCCGACATCTATTAAAGGGGAAATCTCCTTCATCCCTGCTAGATAGGCAGCAAACAGGTCTCGGGGGGGGAGGCTTATTTTTACGAGAACACAATGGTAAAATTGCATAGCGATATCCAATATTGGGTGTCGGAGAGGCAGGATGAGCCCGAATATCTGCATTTTAGAAAATGCTCTGTAAATTACTTTCCTGTTGAAAATTTTCAATTTCGGCAAACACAGCCATTAGCACTTTTTAAGTATAATGCAACATGGGGTTTTTCAAATATAAGTGTCAAATTGCAAAAAAGTGGGATATTTAAACTACGTAATCTACCAAAATACAATTGTATATAAACAAAGTTGTTACTGAAGTGTTGGATTAAAAATAAAGCACCCTAAAGTAGTGTTTTTTGATCTATTTTATTTAAGCGCATAAATAAAAATCCTACTTAAAAATTTACAGCCATTTTTCAAAGTCCAGATTTAAGTAGAATAACCCTGTATCTTTGAATATTATAATAGATAACGAGATGTAGGTTATCTCCATTGCGTTGCTCATTGAACAATTTGACAAATGTAAAAACACAAAAGCTAGTGTACTATAATCTGTTCAAAGGCTTCTGACATTTGGAGTGTCAGAATAGCTTTACCTTTGAAAATCACACGTGAAAATTTTAAGTTGTCGTAAATCCGGTTATAAACATAAAAATTGATTCATGGAAAACATCAATATTTCCTGTGTGTTAGTTATTTTTTAAAATATGGGTTTTAAGCTGTCATGAGAATGTTTCTAAAATCCAGATAAAAACTATACAGGAGCGTTCCTCATTTAAAAAGTATATTTTCTTGGTACACTACTTTAGCTGATGTACGTGACAACACTTTGAAACTCTTTCATCCAATTATGAAAACGATGCATTGAGAGTGGCAAAAACCGCATAGCGAATCCAGTGCTGAAGCAAGGTTTTGCAGAAATTGAAAATTTCCAACAGGAAACATTGCTTCAGCACCAGACAATTTTTCTAAATATGCAGTCATATAATCGACTTCCTTTTTTAAATCACCCTGTATTTTCTACCAACACTACAGCCATTTTCAATTCAGATTTTACAGAATCACCCTGTATCTTTGCCATAGATAACGGTTTATCTCCATTGTGTTTCTCATTAAAAAAGCTAACGCCTCAGACACCGAACATCAATTTAAGATGCCTTATCTCAATTGATGAAGGAGTTTCTAAAAAAGTGTCGAAAATGGCCCACTCTGTACATGGCTGTATAAACATTCTGCACATTTGGTCTGATTTTTACAAAGTTTGTATATTATTAGCGTTTTCTCTACAATCATTGTCCCTGACGGTTCTCTCAAGCTATTCTTCTTCGGTTTGTAGATTTTCGATAGTTTCTTTAGCAAAAGCTGATGTTGATAGGTTTTCTTTAATATCATGACCAAAAATGGCGGATAAGGAGCTCGTTTAATTCCATCATGGTATGCTCTGTTTTTCATTAACTGGACAAATCTCAGGCCTTCTGACCATCGTTTGCAGTTTTCATCATCCATCCACGTCATGAGCGTATTTTGAATATTTTAACTTGGTCTTTCAACCCCATCTTGTGACTGATCTGGCGGTTTTCCCTGTACTATTTTAAGACCACTGCACATGGCACATAACTCTACAATGACACGGTTTGGCAAATTCCTGGCCGTTGTCCGATTGTGGTACAGATCGGGGCCCAATAATGCAAAATATGTCTACCCAGTTCCTTAGCAACTTCCTCAACCCTTTTCGACTTTAATGCTCGTATTTGAACAAATTTTGTTAATAGTCCTGATACGCCATGATAAATTTGTATTTTTCATCTGCATGGGATTGCATGTCAATCAGGTCGACTTGGCAACGGCTGTTCATCTCTGAAAACACCATTGGTTTGTTCCATAAGTTCTTCACTTTCCATATGATGTCTAACCACCATGTCCAATAGCCAAATGGGCATCATGCAAAATATCAAACATTTAATCGTTTGTAACGTAATACTTAATACTAGATTCACCTGGTGCTATACGAGCAATAAGTTTTTCAACACCTCTAGCAGAACATATGTCGCTTCAAACGTCTATATTGTAGAGTGGTCTTGGTTTTGTGCATTTTTGACTAACTTCACTGATTGTAACATTTCTTGGTATTGTTCATTACAAAATAAAAACTACTTATACTTTTCAAAATCAGAGGGATTTTAAGAATGTAAAACATTACCGTTAATTATTAGAACTAAAAGGCGCTGGATCGATGTTTATGAGTGGCCTGACAACGAAAAAGAATACTTATCGTACGTTGGCAGGTTCAAGATTACAAAACATCAACGCCAACTCCGACGCCACATTCCTTCTTAAGAGAATGCTAATGTTGGTTTAAAAATACTAGTAGACCGTTGAGCGTATGAGAAGTTGCTGGGTTAACTTGGACTACCTTTGGGTAGATGGACATTTTGCTGATGACCATTGATAACTGCTCATCTGTTTGTCACTTCAGATAAGGTGTTAGTTACTATGGTCTATAGTGTCCCCTTCGTCATCATTGTTCTCGATTTCTGATGGGTTTCCACGTCCAGGGTTGATGATGATGATGACTTCGTCATCATTGTTCTCAATTTCTGCTTAACCACAGTGCTAAATTGTTAAATGAAACGCTTCCAATAATGGAATGTTAATGAATGGTAAGATCAACCCTGTTAAAACGGTGTTGGTACCTTTTACTTGCACATATAATTTGACAGGCTTAGTTGCTGACATGAAGTTGGGGTTCTTGGGTTTCCATTTAAAACAAATGACTTATTTTAGTCATGCACGTGGTTAGGCGAATAGAGATTCTGCTTAAATTAGTTGTCCTAAACAAGCTCAGGAGATATGTAGAAACACCCGGATTTGTCCCAAGGTATTTATATAGAATCTCTAGTATTTTTTATGACTCATGTGCATAGTACAGACATACTACAGACAAAAAATAGATGTAAATGAATAAAACTGAAAATCAAAATTCTCAAAAAAAAAAAAAAAAAAAAAAAAAAAAAAAAAAAAAAAAAAAAAAAAAAAAACTGGTAAAACAGGAAAATGGAAGAAATTATGAGATGCGGTCGAAAAAATTACGTCTGGGGTGAAAATGTTAGCAAAAAGCTTAGGAAAAGTATCTTAGTTAAAAAACTTTGCAAGGACTTGCTCAGTAAGTTCATTTCCACACCACCGAGAACTCCATATATAAAAATTAAGGAAAGGAATACTAGTAAGTATACCTTATCAAGATGGTGAGGGACTTCTAAGCTTCCTTCTTTTCTTCTTCTTCTATCAAACACATGGTTCCAAAATAAACACTAAAACATCTATGATGGCAAAATTAGGTGTTCGAAGAGTAGGTGTACTGAGCGCAGACAACGAATTTGCAAAACCAGAATCTATTCTAAGACTGCTGAAAAAGTTAACAATAACAAATACCAAGGATTGGATTTAGAATAGGATAACAAACTACTGAAACAAAACATTAAGACTAACGCACTCTGAAGCTGAAACTCAAGGACTATTCCAAACTAACACCACACCTACTAACACTAAGCAGGGCCAAACAACATCTGAAGTAGAGGGGCTACTAAAATTCGCTCTTGCTGATTGTGTGCAATGGAACAAGAAAAATTATAACTCGCATTATCTTTTTAGCGTTTTCTCATCTCCTTAGTCATAAACTTCTGCCATCACCTCGAAGCGGTGCCACTCGTGGTACCCCACTTGTGACTTTAAGTAACTCTGGATTCTCCAGTCAATCTTGAACCTCTTTTGATTTCACTTAAAGAGTCGATTTAAGTGACAAACCCCTTGAGTTGGTAAACCCACCTTACCAATTTGTGGTCGCTGGAATAATTGAGATATTGGTGTGGGTTATCTCGAAAGAGTTACTTTTGAAGAGTTTTGAATTGACAATGTAACTTCATGTGGGGTCGATACGCCCATTTTGATGCAGTTTAAAGTTCTGGTAGTGAATGTTTTTCAATCGGCATGCGTTGGTGATTGAATCTTACTGTTGTAAGTAAAGGATAAAGTCCTAAGGTGGATGAAACGAAAATTGTGGTAATAACTGTAATAACAAATGCAAGAGCGTGTTACAATGGAACACTTTACTACATGCTATTGTGGGTCAGTAGCGTATCAAGTAGTCATTGGCGCACCGAAACAAAAACCATTTTGCAAATTATATTCTCTGCTAGTACTTTTTCTTATCGGTTTTTAGTTGTCGAGTTTTATGACGGTCAGTTTATCAATTGATAAAAAAGAGATAGATTTTAATATATTCAAATTGAATTATAATTTACTGTGTGATGTTCAGAACACGCTTCGAAATTATATAACAATTAATCAAACATCCGTGTAATCAGACATACTGCATCAAATCGTTGCCAAATCTTAGAAGCATCGTGCAAAGCTCATTCAATTTTTTTTTTAATTACGAAATGGACGTTCAATAAAATGTAAATTAAAAACCCTGTCTATCAATTTAGAAGACACAAAAGTAGATTGACTTTAAACGTATCTGATTCTTTTTCCTTAGCATCAACCGCTTCTTTTACTACATATCTTAGTACTCAGGTGTTCGTTTCGGCGTTCCACCAAAGTGGAAGATCAAAGATAGAAGCGATTTCATCCCTATGCCGTGTTAGGTACATCGGTATCCCCTGTTAGTAGGCGTAGATGGCCCATTGTTATGTAATAGTGTGTTTTAGTTTGAAATGGATGTCGGTTACGCCTTAATGTCAACTGTCTTTATTTCCCTAAAGCCACCTGGAATATTTTTTTGTCAAATACTCCAGGTTCTAACATAACCGGTAGTAAAACCAAAAATTTATGATATATTTTTGAAAATTCTTGAACAATGAAGATGCATTATAAATAAATTCATTTCAAGTACATAACAAAACACATTAATTCTGCACAAAAATATTTATGGTTTTATTACAGCAGGTGAGATTTGGTCATAAAGCTGGATCGAAACTCTGCGAGTCTCACACCTAGAATATTAATATTTATTATGACTCTGTCCATATCCCCGGGGGTTATTTTACGGCTACTGCCCCCTCTTTAGCATCTCCCAAGCCTTTTTCCCTAAGCAAGAATTTCACGTATGGAAATTATCTTTAATTTATCACATATTATTCTATTGTACCATTTACATCAGGGTGTTAATTTTATTTATTTGTTGTATTCATTATGTTAATTGCTTTAAAAACGTAACCCTCTACGTTTACGACCTAACTACAAAGCTTATGTTCCAATTTTACACATGTATAATTTTTCACATATTTTTGGATACAATGGTTAAACCAGTTACGTTCTTAAAAGTTAAGAAAGATGTCCTGAAACAATGATATATTTTACCTACTTTATTGTCAAATTGTCTGTCACTTGTCATTGTAAATAGAAACAGTGTTGTGCTTTTTGATTTTAAATAAGGAATATTTTAAATGTAGAAGACCCTACTTTTCATTTCACTTGACAAATTAAATTAGTACGTCATACTTATGCAAAAATTGTCCACAGATTTTGTAACTGTAAACAATCGTCACACTAAGTTTAAAGTCAGATTATCTTAATCCGATTACAAATAAATTGTGTTTTTAAATCTAAAGTCTGTATACTATTGGCGCGGAGTAATAAATCATAATTGCTTGAAATAATTCTTTATTTTCTTGTGAAAGCGGTACTTCTACGGTTAAGTAAAACCAATAAATTCTAACCAAAATACGATCATTGTGCCGCTCTTGCAGCATATCGACCCATCTAGGGTCTGAGAACAATAGTTTAATCTGTGCAAACACGTTGCCATCAGCCCAGGTACTGACGAAACGAGAATCATAGCCGTAGATGTGGGTATTATACCAAGATACAAAATAATGGTATATAATACGTAAGAAGTAAAATTTGTAATGTGATCTACTATACAAATAAAATAAATAACATATAACCACATAATAATTCATATCAAGGTAGATTTTACTATTATAATATATTTACCTACTAAAAATATGATTTTCCAAACGTATCAGGTACCTACGCCACTGCAATACGGGAGATTCTGATAATTCTGACAGGTTTATTACTCCGCGCCAATAGTATACTGAGTATAGATGGGGCCTTAATAATCACCAGCGTGTATCTAGCGCGATACAGAATATTAGACAATAACATGCAAAGCAAGGGTCAAGAGTGACGTATTTAAGAGGTAAGAAATAACTAACAAGAAACAGAAAACAAGAAATTGAATAGTAGGTGGAAGAAAAACTAAGAATATTGAAAAAAGAAAATATATAAATCAGGGATAGAGGTTGAAACTGAAGAAAAAAAATAATTAAATGAAACTAAAAATGATAGTAGTCAGATAGTTAAATAAGGAATCAAAATAAAAAAACGAATGGATAAAAACATAAAACAATGATGATGAATTAGAATGCACATTGGATACAATATCACCAATCAAGCAAAATAATTTTATTTAACTTTGCACTAGCTTGCAGTTTAATATTTAATCATCTAAATGTGAGCGTAGTTCAGTTTAAAAACAATATTTGTTGTCCAGTAGCTGTTCCATATTTTTCATTCTGACAAAAAGATGTTCTCTTTATTGTGGATCACGATAATAGACGATTTTTATGAGAACTAGAAAATAAACGAGAAGTTTGAAAAAGTTGTTCCAAGGTAGCAGAAATGGTGCAAATTGAAAACTGCCAGTGAACCTACAAAACAACCCTTGTGACTCCAAAAAAGAGAAACTTTATGACTTAAAGAAACTTCAAATGTGAGAAAAAGAACTTCAAGGCAACAAATTAAACTTCAATGGGTAGATATAAAACATCAAAAATGAAGAAAATCCGTAAACAAAACTAAATAAGTTAGAATAATGCTGAATCCTCCACCTCTACATAGTTGTGGAATCAGAAGCGACCACAGCAGCTTAGAGACTTAATTGAGGATGTGATTGCGGTAATATTACGTAATATATTTGATTTTGTTAGACCAAAATATGTAGGTAGACAAGGCAGATATTTAAAAAAGGTAATTGGTTAGATAGACTCCAAGCAATAAGAATTTTTGGGGCTAAATTTGTATTCGTCTAAAGTCCTGAAGGAACATAGATATGTTATACAGGGTGTCTTGAGTTTATTTTTACATTGGAAACCCTGCATCAAGTTCAAAATTTAAAACAAAAAGTCCAATAACATATGGTCGGAAACGTACTGTTTTCACACAATCTCCAAAAATATTTCATCAGCGACAGGTTTCCTCTCTGTCCTACCCATTTGTTAAGCGTAGGGGGAAGACAGAGGGTCGTGCTCGAACGAACGTTTTTCACGCGCCGTTTGCGAATGAGACATTTCGTGGTGTACGCCATCGATGTAAACAAACTTTGGACAGGCCCAATATCACTGTTAGATTTTGTGGCGTCAAGCTGTCAAAAGAGGAAGCAGGGGGAGGAGGGGCGGGGGGCTAGTAACTTGCCGGTCGGGGAAGCGCGAACCCGCATCGATGGCGGTTACAGTCGAGGCACGCTGTCCAGTCATCTATCGCGCTTCCTTTAAAAATAGGCTGTTTGTAGCGAGTCAGATGAGGCAACCAGCGCTCATTAGCCAGCGATATTTTTCGGAATTGTGTGAAAACGGTACGTTTCGACCATATGCTATTATTATAATCAATTAAAACAAGCCACTCCAAAATTCCGGTACTATTTTGTTTGAAAGAAACTCCAAAAAACAGTGGCAATTTTGTTTTTACTTGAAAACGTCAATATCCTGATAAAATGAACACTAAAAAATAGTTCAGGTTGTATCAACAATTAGTACGTCATTATACTTTTGAGCCACAGTTGATCCACAAGTCTGCTATGGTCGTGCGATAATCTATAGGCAACCTGGGTCACAATAACGGTAAATCCTGCCAAAATAACCCTCATTGCTATCTCTGTAACACCGAAAAACACAAGGGCAAATCTATGTGTTGCCCAACTTAACGCAAACTTAAATCATGACCGGATTATCCGGGATTACCTAAAGTCGTCAAATTCCATAGCTAGTCATCTCATTTATACTAAGTACTATAATAAAATTATACTAAGAAGATCACGGCTACCAAAATAATATGGAAACATAATCCATCTTCAAGAACTAAACATTAAAAATGGGTTTCAAATGACCACCTATATGTAAAGACCTAGGGAGGAAGATACCTACCTCGTAATGTTATTTTAATTCCAAATTTTGTTAGTGGGATGGTAGGCCATATAAGACATACTACTTAGTATTTTTCAGCAAAATGTAAAAAGATGATCTTACGAAATCTTACAAGAAATTTTATTTAAATTAACTAAAGAAAGGCATCCATACAATAGAAGGCAGATGAATTTAACATCAACGCCTTTGGCATGGGGTTTGACATCACTAGATTCAATTATCCTAAATCCAAGCAACGTTACCACATTTGCTAATAAAATGCTAATGAGATTTGGGGGTCTACACTAAACCAAATAAATCAAAACAGCAAGGAAGCATTATTTGTGGCCAAACCTTTTTCTCAATGAAGCAAGTTTCCTGGACCGTTTCAATAGTCATTCACCGTACTGCACCTTACAACAACTGAACTACTCAAGGTATTCTTATAAACTGTTTACTATTTACCAACCCTTGGAAGCTTGCAAACTCATCCTAATTGAAAACAAATCAACGGACACACATACATCCTTTAAGCCTCTAAATTCCATTTCTAAATTATTCGACAGGATAACGATAACAGATATCGCCACTTCAGAGGAATCTATCTGATAATTTGTTTGTTTTAGACAACACCTACCGTGCACGCTACAAGAAATGAAAAAAAAATGCCACGTGAAGCTCCAAACCAAACTTTGTCATCTTAATTATAGAAAATTATAAAAAATTACTTCAATGAAGCGCCTGGAATTAGATAAAAACGAAGTGTTTAAGAAAACATCGACCCCATACCTAATAGAAATAATTAAAATATTTATCTAATAATAGATCACCAACAATTTGGAAGTGGAGTACCATAAGGATCAGTTCTGGGACCAACACTCTTTAACGTATTGTTAGTCCTGAACTATTTATTGCCATCAAGAACTGCCTCAATCGCGTATGCAAACGATCTGTTCTTGGTTATATGACAACAAACTAAAGACCAAATTGGAAAGAACTGCTAATGAATCTGTTAAAAGAGTTGAACATTGTTAAAATCTATAGTGGTTAAATCTTAGCGTACAACAAAAACAAAATCTAATTTTATCAGGAAGGATAATGCTTAAATTAGCTTACCGTATAACCTTCACAGAAGCCATCCTGGTCTTGACTTCATCTATCCCAAAGAGATTTCCCAAACACGAAAGAACTTAGAATCCGAAAGACCATAGATTGGGAAACAAAAAAAGTAGAAACTAGAGACTTTAGAGAAATGGGAAGAAAATGGTCACCAAATGGAGGAACCCAACTCTTCCTCCCTGGTAGAACAAAAACAAGCAAAGTGAGTTATTATCTCACCCAACTGCTCACTGGGCACATATGCTACAATGCCTATCTGTTTAGGTTTAAGAAAAACTTGTGTTTACTGTTACGACCCAGACGATCTTTGCCAGCCCCTTGATGGCTGGAAAACAGAATTCTGGTTAAAAAACCTCAAAACTTCAAGAGAGTTTTTCTTTATCTGCACACAAAAACAAAACTTCCTAGAGTTGTTGTACCGAAAAGTTCTACACATTTTAACCTGACTTTGATAAGATGTCTAATGATTTTGTGATGCATATATAAATGGAATCATTTTTCTTGAAACAGAATTAAAATCGACCTTTAAAATTCTTTGCTGTACTCACGTAAATCTTACTTCAAAGAACCCAGTATGTCGTAACACTTTATTCGTCCGTTTTGTGATTAGACCCACCTGCAAAATTCAGAACTTTGAAAGGTCTTCTGATTTATTTCTTAAAACTAAGCAACAAGGAAATCTATATGCACAATTTTACAAAATCATTGTGATCGGATTCGTCCGCAAACAGAATGTTAAATCTAAACCCTCACTAACGATCCAAAGACTTGCTACTATTTAAATAACTTAAAAAATGATGGGTCGTCTTGGCAAAATCTTTTTTGTGTTTGCATGCATAGCTTTACGCGTTCCAGAAAATAAATAAAAATTTTACCAAGTTAAGAAGAATTAAATAGAATTTAATACTTGCTATACAGAAAGAGAAAAGATATCAGTTTGATACGAAAAGTGGGATAAAAAAGTAATGAAAAGGCATTAAAGGTGCTATAAAAATTTTCTCTTTTGATAGAGCTAGCTGATTCAGATGTAGCAAGTAGTAAAACTTTCGGAAATTGCAAATAGCATGCAAATCATATAAATTAGGTGACTATTTCAGACCAAGACAATTAAGTTTAACGACTAAGAGAAGTTGCCAAGCTACTGTACACACTGTAGATCATTTATCAACATAAATAAGGAAGGCTTTGCTTAAGATTAATTTCCAACGCCTTCAACTGATCACGTGACTCACGTCTATGCACGTATAACCCTATAAGTTTTGAATCAGTGCTAATTCACCCAATAATTATTTCCTTGCGAATAAGATTTCATCTCAAGTGATTTGCTGTAGCGAAACTTTCTTCGGTCCATTGAGTTTCATTCCACGCACTTCAACCAATAATAGATCATAGGAATCTGAATTGAACAAGTTTTTTAACTCGATGAATTGGGACAATTTGTTAACACAGAGAAAATAATGAGGTGAGTTTCAAATTAATTATTAAGAAAGGGAGAAAGAGAAAACTGCTTTCTGGGATTGATAAATTTAACTCGTTTCACTGCTTATTATCAAATGAGAATCGTTACTTCCCTCGGTTCCCAGTTAATGGAGGAGAAATTGGCAGAACTCAGAGATTATTTATATTTATTTATTCTATGGTACATTATACGAATATTGTATTGTGATGTAAGTGTTATATATTATACCCCAGAAGATCAGTATAACCTGTATAATGTGTCGAAACCGAATAGTGGATTGTCTGTTTGGCAAAGCATTTACTCAGGTTTAGAAACCACTAAAAACCTAAATTGAACCCTTTCCCACCCTAGTAAACATTAAAAATAAAGACTGAAGAATTGAATCTGCTTTAGAACAAGTGCAATTTTGCAGTGTCATTAGCCTACTTTCTTTCAAGCATTGCCCTAGCAGTAACAAAGTTAGCAAAACAACTTAATAAAATGACAATGATTCCAACTTATAATTTTCTGCCAATCTCCTTAATACAATGATATTGAAAAATTAAAATGCAGCGGTTTTGCTGATAATTAATTATGTAAAAAAATTTATCCTCATGTTTAAAAAAATTTGCTTTCTGATAACTTACTATCAACTTAGGGATGCAATTAATAAAACCTTACAATAATACAAATTGTTCGAATATAGTATTTCAATGATTTTCTCGAATAAAGAAATTCTTCATGTTCTGAATTGGCCAGCTTATTTTATTTCGAGCCAGAGAAGCTGCTGCATCGTCAAATCCCTGAGCAAAACTGCTGAAATGGATCAAATAACCTTCCAGAATTATTGAATTCTACAAAAGTTTTTAAAAAACGTTTAAAAACGAGAAAACCATAGAAAGCTTCTGCAAAAAAACAGATTTAGAACAGCAACAGCTAGAAGAAGGAGTTTGAGGTAGATGATCAAACGATATGAAAGAAATCAAATACTTTCGTGATATTTGAAGAAGATTATTTCGTGGATCAGTCTTTTGGATTAGGACGAATACCAGTCAGTAGTGCTCCTAGCAAAAGGGTTTAAAATTATTAAACAGAAATTTTACTAAAAGTGACCTGAATTAATTTGACAGCAGAAATCTTTGAGAAAAACTGATTACGAACCGCAAAAAGTGCAACAAGCTTTTCTCGAACGTCTGATTACTGAGCGTGGTGAAGAAAACCTGTCAAAAGTCCTGAACAGAAACTGTCGGAGAGTACTGAAAACCTGCTCGAAGATGCTGAAGAAATTCTGTCTGAGAGCACCGAAGAAACAAATGAAAGTGACAAAGAAACCTTATTCCAAAGTTTATACAAAAAATGTTCAAAACTCTACCGATAAACGATGACGAAGCAAACTTCTTCAATGATTAGCCTGAAGTGACAAGGACAACTTGGTCGTTAAATTGTTCGGAAGATCATCTTCAAATATTGAAGAAGTAATGTGAAGTTCTCTTAGTAATTTGTATTTGGGAATAATTTTGACCAGTCCTCAACCTGATCAGCGTGTCTTAACGGCTATTTGAACACTAGAGCTCACAAATCCATCGTGTGCAGCGCAAGAGTTCATCAATTTCCCAAATGTTCTGCACTTGAAGGAGAAGCTTTTGGTGAAAACGCATAGCTAAAATTATTTCGACAGCTGCACCAGGAACGACAGAATTGCTCTAAACGGTTCGAAAATTGGCAAAACACTACACGAATTCAAGCAATCAAAGATTTAATTGACGTCATGACTTCATTCAAATACCGCACTTTACCGATTCTCAAGAATGGCCAGTTTCAATTTAGTTACTTTCACGAAGCAGTAAATTTTCCATTTTGAACACTATTGTTGTTTTAAAATGGCAAAGAACAATACTACCAAAAACAAGACGGAATATATATTGCTTACCATACTGTTGACATAAAATCGAATTCTATTCATCAAATTGAAGGCTCGTGTACCGAGTCATTAATCACCTAAAGTTGAATGTAGACAAGAAAATGTTAAACAAATTGAAAAAAATGGATTTCATATGATAGGTCTTATTCTTTTTCATTTACAACTTTCAACTTGTCAAACTTTCTGACTTCGTCAATAAATTTAATTTCACTTTATACCCTTTTAAATACATCCTAAAATTTAAATGTGTATCGGAAGAAATATTGTTATTATCTCCTTTCAGGAGATTTTCATGTCATTTCGGGGTCGACACCGAACAAGAAATCGAATTGAATCATTCGAATCTCCCAAAACATAAAAAATTTAAGATTCTAGGAATCGTTAATTATGCAGGTGCTACAGTAATAACCTGAACATCAAATAGATTGGTCATTACTCTGAGGTTGTGAAAAGAAATGCTAAATGAATTGTTTATAACGATTGCAAACCAAAGGCAGATTTATTAAAGAAAAGGTGTAAATTGAGTCCAGAATTGTTAGTGTCTTCGAGAAAAATATAAATACCGCGTATTCGAACCGTTGAAGTTTCATTAACTTAATAAAAAAGAACATGTTATCATTTCCCACTAGACCAACAAGATGAGAAGACAATAATAATTGTAAGAAAGAAGGTTCTGAACAAAATAGTATATTGAAATTGGATGAAATTGAAACCTTAAAGTTGATATTAGTTGTTTTTTCCACAATTAATAACGGTAAAACAACGCACTACTACTTTTAGTTTTTCAATAAGTTGCCTCCCAAATTTGTTATTAAGTTACCAAGACAAAGAAAAATTTGTTTTGAACACAACGTGAAATTTTTCCCCTACAACCTAAACAGCAAAATTCTTCACTCTTTTTATTCAACATCGCCATTATTAAAGAAGTTGCCTTCCGAGAGATTGATAATGAAAAATTGTTTTGAACAAGAGGCGGCAAAACTTTTTTCATCACAACTAATTAACGGTAAAACAGTGGCAAATTCTCTACTTTTTAGTTATCCACTATTATTAAGGAGTTGATATCAAGTTATCAGAAATAACCAAAAAATGTGGTAAAATTTTTTTCACAACTAATTAGCAGCAAATTAGGGATCGGAATATGTTCTCTTTTTATTAAGTTATTTTGATAAAATTAGAATGGACGTAAAAGTTTTATTTTAATTCATACATTAGTCCAGACAATGGGAGGTTTCTACTTGCAAAAGGTCTAGAAAAGATTTGAAATTTGGGACGATGGTAGACATAAGTCCCCTAATGGTACACCTGAGTTTGCGACCTCGGGGGCTTGCCGCTCGAGGGGCGGGGGATGAAAACTCTGCGTCGAGACGTTTCCCGGAAAGTAGCGCTGTTGTGGTAAGTGCTCTAAAAAAAATTAAATAAAATAAGTAGAGAACAAAATTGTGCACAATTTTGGGTCCTTGCATTTTTCGTCTATGTTCAATACTTTCCGCTCTACGGTGCGTGAAAGTTGGGGGTTGTTTGACAATTTTTCCAGGAATTTTATTGCGGATTCAAGACGAAGATCGCTATCAAACAATTCTGTAATATTTTTTTTTGAAAGGGTAATGTTTTGTGAGTCTGCAGATGTCTGATTTGATATATTTGGTCATATATAATAAAAAGATATGATTTCTTGAATCGCCCCGCTATATACTCAGATATGGGCATTTTTAATTATCATTAACTACGAGTCAATATTTTTCTTGTTTTTGTTGATTTACGCGCCAAATTTATTATTTTGTGCATACATGGTACAAGAAAATATAATTTTCAACTCGTTTCCACACCACCCTTGAGGAATTAGAATTAATTGGTTCGTTTTTTTGGCCAAACGGCCCATTTTTCCACTCGCTCCGTGCCATCTAAAACGCCATTTGTTCGGTCGCATTTGGTGGTCGCCACGGCATTACGTCTATTCTTTCAAGGGGTTGAATCTGTTCAGATCAGTTCACTTTGACTTTTAGTTTAGATCAGTTTACTAACTTGGTTTGGAAGAACAAACAAATCATCTAATCAGTCGCACTAAAGTGAACCAACAGTAAATCCACCGAAAAAATGAGGTTCAGTTGGTTTTCTCATTCAGATCACTCCAGAGTGGGAATAAATGAATTTCTTTGAAAGAACGAAACAAGTTTAGTCTCAAATCGATTAGAACAGTTAGATCAGTTTGACAGAATACGTCTATTTCAACGACGTCTACGCCAGCAAACAAGTTGCCCCGGTCAGGTGCGGTGATGATTCAAAATGCGGTTGTTATTTATTTTTATCGGTAGTGATGACTCACGAGGTGCAGTGTACAATCATAGATTGCCGCCAAGCGAACTGTTTATATTAAGGCAGTACGGTACAGAAACGACATTGAAGTTAGACTCTCTGCGATATACGAAATTCATTCAATCTCGCCCAAATGCCTCAACATCCGATGCGTGCCATCATCATCTCCTTGCGTACTTATTGATCAAGTTGCACGAAGCTGACCAGGAGTTCAGAAACCTTCAGAGGATCATGGATGACAAAGAACAACCACAGAATTGGTCGTAACACTGATCACAAAAGGAACGAGCTATAAGGGTTTTACTTAAGAGCACCTCCCTGCAGATGCCAAAAGGATTGTGAACCTGCTTGTGTTTGTCGTAAAGCAAGATGAAAATATTCCGTTTTGTGTTTACACTGTACTGGGACATCCTGCAGAAAACATTCCCTACCTGTTTGCTGTTAGAGAATGACAATATAATATGCAAACAGCGTGTTCGATCAGGTACAGGACGATGAAGACCAAAGAGATAAGGCCAAGTTTGCCGATTCTGACTTGGAATTAATATCTGTGGAAAGCCGAGTCAACTGTCGCAAGCGACTGAAAATTAAATAAACCCCGATATCAACCGTGGATATCACGTTAAAAATAGCGCACCAACCAATTTTACCTCATGGGTAGTGTGGAAACGAGTTGAAAACTATATTTTCTGAATCATGTATCCACAAAAATAATAAATAACAAAATATTAACCGTACACAAAAATAATTTAAAAATGCCCCATATGTACATATACGACCAAATGTAACAAATCACACATCTGCAGATTCACAAAACATTACCCTTTCAAAAAAAAATGATTACATAATTGTTTAATAGAAATCTTGGCTTAATCCGCAATGAAATTCTGGTTTTGTTTAGAAAATTGCAAATCAAACCCCACTTTTCACCCACCGCAGAGCAGAAGGTATTGGTCGCAGACGTGGAAATGCAAGGACCCAAAATTGTGGACAATTTTGTTTCTCTACATAAGTTTTCATTCCCCCGCCCCTCGAGCGACAAACTACCAGGTCTCAAACTCGTTGGCGGAATAAAAAGCCGGGGAATAAAAAGCCAGGAAAAAGGTCAGCGGAAAAGGCAGAAGGAAGAAAAACCGCGAAAAATTTGAAAGCGAAAGCCGAAAAAAGGTGACGGAAAAACCCGGAAAAAAATAAAGCATCAAGTGATCAGTTGTGTTTAAAAACTTTCGCTGTTGTTTCTCAAGTTTATCATTATAAAGATCATAGTAAGACTGTACAACAGTAAGAAATTTTACGATGTATTAATTAATGATGGTGAAACGTAAACGATATTTTATAAACTCAATGCGTTGATCGGTACTTTATGTCAAAAGATTTTGTTTTGTTCACATTTGTAATTGACTTTCTAAATCCAAATTTAGAAATGTACTCTTATAACTTACATGTAATTTTTAAAATGCATTTGCAGTTCGTCTTAAAACTAATTTCTAGTTACCAGACAAATTGTATGACCAATTGTAATGGAAATTGTATTTACAATCACTAATCTTTTAAAGATACTTTTAGTCTAAAGAGTCCTTAAGTCCACAAATCCTTATTCTATGAAAATGTATGTGTCAGATTATAAAATATGAGTTGAATGTTACATGGAAAAATTATGTTGTCTTTTGTAATAAAATTGTATTTACAATCACTAATCTTTCTAAAATACTTCATAGTCTAACGACACAAGAAAATATAAAAGGCAAGAACGGTAAAAGATTCATTCACCGGTTTTCTTTTCCGTAGATTGTTTTAACGCGGCTTTTACCAGCTTTTATATCACGGCTTTCTTCGGTAGCTTTTATATCCAGGTTTTCGGAGGTTTTTTCCGAGGCTTTTTCCGGAGGCTTTTTTCCGCGGCTTTTTTCCGTCGGCTTTTTCTGAAGGTTTTTCCTAGATTCCTCAAACTCAGATGTACTTTCAGAGGACCTATGTCACTATACCACAAAATTTCAATTCTTAACCACCTTTTATGAGATAGAACTCCATTTTTGTTGCTTGGACTGGAAATTTTTATACTTGCCAACTGTTAGGTTGACTATAATTGATGAAGAATCGACTATGTAACTGCTTTACATACCTGTCGGCAAAGTTTGCTAACATTTACGTAACTAAACGCTTTCACGAGTCGGCCACTACATGTCGAAAAGTTTATCGTTTAAATATTGTGATCCCTCCAGTAGGGCATATAGTCGACAGCGCGCGTTTGTACAATAGTGAACTTACACTCGAGTTCTCTCACTCCCGATGAGTCCCAACAGCACGAAACAGCTGTCGGGTGATTCTCAGTGTTTGTTTGCTATTGTACAACCTCTTGCGTACTTTACTGCAGGCGATTCGAAATTTTTATACTTGCCAACTGTTAGGTTGGCTATAATTATTGAAGAATCGACTATGTAACTGCATTACATACCTGTCGGCAAAGTTTGCTAATATATATATACAGGGTGTTCCATTAGTGCGTAATTCTTCCCTAGCGTCATTATTTTAATTTTAGAGCAAAAATGCATTGGAGAATGTTTTGTAGAATCACTTAAGCTATCTTCTAAAATTATTTACAAGTATACAGGGTGTTCCCAAGTGCTGTACTGCATTCTTTAAACTTTTAAATGGCACCATATTGATTTTAATTTTTGTATGGAGCTTCTTTTCTTTCCTATTTATGATGGCATAATTGAATTTCACCCATATCTAACAGTTTTTGAAATATTAATTTTTTTATAACTTTTTAAGAAATGCAGATGGTCAGTAAAAATTGTATTTCTCAGACGTTCAGTGCAATATTGAAATTTTATTTAAAACTTTTAAAGGAAGTTTGGTTATATCTAATATGTCTTGAAATATTTTTACACTATACAGGACTGTCCAAAATTTTGAAGTGAATATTCAAAAATTAAAGTGTAATATCTCAATTTTTTAAATGGAATGGTATGTTTATTTTAGTGTTTTCATAAAGATAGTTAATTATTGTTCGATTTTCTTCAACATGTCCTATACCTAAACCTAATACTTTCCGAGTCATTCGAAATTTAAAATATTGCATGTTACATGGCCATTTTATATTTGACTTTTGTGCTCAATTATTGAGTAGGCTCTGAAAAATGTGCCATTTATAATAGACTTTCATGCACAATGAATTAAGTAGCCTTTGAAAAATAGAATAAAATTGACAGTTAATATTTCGTCGTAAAAGAAACTAATACAATTTTTTTGTAGTTTAGGAATTTTAATTTATTTAACATGTAAAATAATAAATATAAAAACAATAACAAATTTCATTTTCAAAATGTCCGCCATCTGCAGTAATGCATAATTGAAGTCTTTCAATAAAGAGTTGCCAACACGTTGCAATATTATTTGTGGAATATTTTCAAAATCACCGCGTATTCTCTCCTTCATGTCATCTTTAGTTGTGGGAACATCCTTGTACACAATTTCTTTAATGTATCCCCACAGAAAAAAATTCATTTTTGTCAAATCTGGAGAGTTAGCAGGCCAGTTGAGAGTACAATCTCTACCTATCCACCTGTTAGTAAAGTGTTCATTTTAAATAATCTCTAACCATTCTGCTATAGTGAGGTGGTGCACCGTGCACTGGTCACAGCCACATACTGGCGGATATTTAAAGGCACTTCATCTAATAAGTTGGCCCAGCTCCTCCCTTAAAAAATGAAGATACCTTTCTCAGTTAGTCTTTCTTCAAAAAGTACGGCCTAATTACAAAATTACCTCTTATGCCCTCACATTAGAGACCATCTATGCTGAGCGTCGACAGGTCTTAAGAAGAACAGGTTCTCTTGGGCATAATAGTGCATATTATGTTGATTGATGTTATCATTTTTATGAAAGGTTGCTTCATCTGTAAACATTACTCTCTCAAAAATCCAGGGTTTTCCTGACTTACCGGGAAAGTCCATTGGCAAAATGCAACTCTATTTAGTTTATCCGTTTCACTTAGGGCTTGATGTAGCTGCATATGAAATGCATGAAATTTGTTTTTCTAACAATGCGAGAAATACTTGTTTTACTAATATCCGTTTCGCTACTTAAATTTCATGCTGGTATGGGGCTGCTCAATTAATGACAAAATAACATTAGACCCATTCTCTCCATTGGCCACTCTTTTTCTCTCGGGTGTTTCGGATAGCAACGCTGCCAGTTTCTTCAAAACGAGTTTTTAATTTTTTAAATGATAGCTCTTTGTGAGTGCCGCTGTTCCGAAATCTTTTGAGCGTAGACGCGAGAAGCTAATAAAACAATTTTGTTCACTAGCTCCTAAACAATAGATCATACTGATCATTTCTTGCGTGAAAGATTCATTTTCTGCTTCACTACAAAATAGTAATTGTCATTTAGCTTTGTTAACTACAATTTTCATAGGCAACTCAATTTATTTGTGACAGTGTAACATTAAAACCTAAATGCAATATTTTAAAATTTCGAATAACTCGGAAAGTATTAGGTTTAGGGTATAGGACATGTTGAAAAAATTGAACGAATAATTAATTATCTTATGAAAACACTAAAATAAACATACCATTCCATTTAAAAACTTGAGAGAAATGGCACTTTAATTTTTGAATATTCACTTCAAAATTTTGACAGTCCTGTATAGTGTAAAATATTTTGCAAATAATTAAATTGTAGCTTACGACTTCCTTTAAAAAGTTTTAATCAAAAATTTGAACATTGCACTGAACGTTCAGAAATATAATTTTTACTGACCATCTGCATTTCTTAAAAAGTTATAAAAAATTAATATTTCAAAAACTGTTAGATATGGGGTGAAATTCGATTATGCCATCTAACAGGAAGAAAAGAAGCTCCATAAAAAAATTAAAATCAATATGGTGCCATTTAAAAAGTTTAAAAGAATGCAAGTATACACTTAGGAACACCCTGTATACTTGAAATAATTTTAGAAGATAGCTTAAGTGATTCTGCAAAATATTTCAATGCATTTTTGCTCTAAAATTAAAAATAATGACGCTAGATTCCGGGAATAACGAATTACGCACTAATGGAACACTCTGTTATTATATATATATATAAAATATTGTTTATATATATATATATAAATATATAATCGATTTTTAGGAGAAAAATTATAATTATAAAAAATTATTCATAAAGAAAAAAATTGTGACATTAGTAGCGTATGGGAATGGTGGATATACTCGGAAAATAATCAGGAAATCAGAAAAACTTTCTGCATATTAAAGTTGTGCATACCAATGAGCTGCACATTTTAAAATTTATTTTAGTTTATACACGATGTTGGCATAAATGATGCGATTATACACATAAGGTTAATGTGTTTTTAAATAGAATTACTCATTTTTTATTAACAAATTTGAAACATCCCATTCGAGAACATTCGAATTGTAACTTTTATGCATCATACATTAAGTGTCTCAAAATCCGGAGTTGGTTTTCGTGATTATTGCACTGTTATTATCCGGAAAATATTCGACGTTTCGAAAAAAAATTAAATAACATTAGCTATCCTGGGAATTTATCCAACTATGATTTCGTAGCTTTAACATGAATTATGTGCTATTACTAAAGCTTAAATGGCTCATACATAGTTCTAAAACCTTTGTTAAGTTTTGAGTTAATTGCTCACAATTGAACTCCCTTTAAATTCATGGACTAACTTGATTTTTTCAAAATGAGAAAACTGCAATTCCAATTTTTTATGCTATATGAATTTAATATTCATAAGCTTTCTAATGATAATGGTACGGATTTTGCTGGTTTTGAGTAAGAGTTTGATAACTACAATCTTATCATTAGAAAACTTTTGACATTCTACGTTCAACAGCACATAAAAATTAGGTAGTGCCATTTGAAAAATTAAACATCCATGAATTTAGGGAGTTTTGAATTTAAATAACTGATTACCTAAAACTAGCGAGGTTGGAAAGGTGAACAACTAGCTGTAGTTAGTAATTTTTCTTGAAACGTCAATTTTTCCGGAAAAAAGTAAAATAATGCAAAACCTCCATTTTAAACACTATGTATAATGCATAAAGTCACATTAGAATATCTCAAGAAATTCAAAATTTGTAAAAATGTGCAGCTCATTGATTTGCACAACTTTTCATTGCAAAAAGTTTTCTAACCCCAGTATTTTCCTCGTATCTAATGCGCTCACCCTGTAGGTATATATGAGGTCAAAACTACGAAACCTGTGCTTTTTAATAAAGTAATCAAAACTTTTTTTTAGAAAAGTGTTTACTTTTTACAATTAAACTGACAGTGTTTGTAGTCGTCCCACTCGCTTTGCATTAAATATTTCTAGCATAAATTATTTTATATGCTTAGATTACTATGAGGTTTTTCACTGCCACGTGCGGAAACATTTTATGCTTACCCTATTATACAAATAGCATCTATGTTTATTCATTTAAAAAGAAAATTTCTACATATTTTCTTGTGATTTATGTTCATTACTTATTGCAACAAAACACAAATAGGTAGTGTTGTTGAAAACGAAGTTCTCGAATATAAATCATTCTTCGTATTAATAATAAATAATGTTATTATTGGATGCCAACATGTTTTACTTTACTTTTTACAGATTTATACGAATCGGATGCAAATTATGTTAACTAACGAATATTAGAACAATTTGTTACCTTATTTCATAAAAGGGTGCAACTTGGTCATGTATGCATACATTATTTGTATTTTGGATTGGTTGAATTTAAATTTAAAGTGTCCACTTAGAAGTCATTGTAGCTGCTTTGGAATTTAAATTGAACAACTCTTATCTTGCAGCAGCAGCAGCAGCAGTAGCACTTCAGTTATAAAGCATTGTTAGTTCAGTAACTGAATCTACATTGTTCTGTCATGAATACCAAACTTACATATGTCTCCGTTCCTTTCGAAATTATTTGCTTAATTGCTAAAACGTTGCTCGTTAATCCTTGAATAACAAAATTAGCTCAGTAATAATCTGCTGATTTAAAATTCTGAACGGAGTAGGACACTTGAGTTTCAGCGGAGTGAATAGAGGTCTCTTACAACTGGTGACAAAATAGTCGAATGCTTCATTCTTATAAGCCGTGTATAGCGAAGAATAGAGAGTATAGAAACGCATTTTTGAAAAAAAAATGAACATTCTGTATCAATGGCAAGTTCTATTGGAATGTTACAGCAGGTAGTGGATGTATTGAGGACATATTTTGTTTTCTATGAAAACTGACCACACCTTTTATTCCATCAAATGATTCTTTCACACGTTTTAAGAGTTTCCGGTTTTGTTGTTGCATTCTTTGGCAATATTGTTGTTTGGAATTGTTTAGCTTATAAATGTATGATGCTCAACTTCATTCGGCGGATGATAATGACCGTGATTCAGCAAACGGTTTAAAATTATATTTTTCAAACTGAATTGTTAATTTGCAAAAATAGATAATAAAGCAGATGTTGAAAAACGTTTTTGATGTAACGTAGTTTCATCGGAAGCGTTTATATACCTTTAGAAGGATAAATTCCTTCTTCTTCTTCTTCTTATATTCTACTATATTTACGTTTTTTTGGTATCGCTGAAACGAAATTCGAATAACATTTTATGACAGATGTTATTAATCAAAGTCAAGCAAGCAGGTGTGAAGGATTCGAAAAAACACATTGTGTTTATTTTACATTTAATTTACAAATTTTATGTTCTTACTACACGACAAAATTAGTTTTTACAAAACGAATTAGATTTATTATTCATCTTGACAATCTAACAGTTAAAATTTTTCGTGTAGAATGTCAATAACAAAATTACGTTGTCCATAAAAATTAGAATTGAAGGAAAAGCGTCGGTTTTATGACCGTCATATAAAATAAGATACAAATATAAAAGTCGAATTTATCTAATATTTCAATATTTTTACAGAAGGCACTTAGGTGCCAAGCACTGTCTAGTTTGGTTGTTATATACAGAAGGTCTTTTCTGCGCCAGTTTAGTCTGGTAATTCTTGACCAGACTCCTATTGTATCGCGTATCCCAGACACCCCTGTGCCATCCATTTTTACATCACAGGTGGTTATGAATAACATTTCGTCTGAAATTCTCGAAACATTCTTTCTGACACAGCTAGATTTCTAAAAGTTCTATTCATGATTCTCACAGCACTCATTTATTATTTTCGGACGTATTTATAAGAATTCATTTAGAGAGAGGACCAACCAGTTTGATAAATTAGACTTGGATAGGCGTATAAACGATTAATGCCGTTCCTAAATAATAGACGCAATCAGAAGGAAAGAAATTGTGAATTAATTATAGGGTCGATGATTTGACAAATTTGCTCATTAGATTTCCATTAACGCGTCGAAAAATTCAAAACACGTTCGTCTTCTAACCTACCATTAAAATCACTGATCATAAAGACAATAAAATTAAAATCCAATTTAGTTTGAAAATGTTATAATTTTGAGGGTTACCTAAGTTCATCCTTTTCGCGACCCCCTTTTTTTTATTAAATCAACGCAACAATACGAACTCCCTAACTGTGAACAATTATAATGAAATGAATCGAATTGGCACAACATTCCCAGCGGTCTATGCGGGTGAAAAATCATTTGAGTACAGTAGATCTCGGGCATGGCGGAATTTTGCACCACAAGTATAATTTAAATTTCGTATAGGGTTCGGAAATAATCAATTTCCGATAGTATCAGGTAAACAGAGAAACGTGGTGGAATTGTTTAAAACCCAGGTATTATTCTTGCCAGTTTTCGAATGAGCTTCTCACAAAAGCATTAATACGAATGGACATTTATAGCCCACTGCTTGACGCGGCAAATCTCGAATTTGCTTTCTTTTGTTGGTCCTTTGTGAGGATAAAACCCGTAACTGTTGGCATTTATAACGACTCTAATGGTTATGGTTTCTGTCATATGCCTCTTGCAACTTTTGTTGTTTTTATTATATATACGCACGTTGCCAATAAATTATTTCTCGATTTATAAATAGAAAACAACTTTTTTTATAGCGTACAATTAATTTTGTTGCTGTGTTGTAGCAAAGAAAAGATCCTTGTTTTATTACAATGGTTATAGCAATTAAGCTTCTGGAATTTTTACATTTTAATTGCTCGCTTTTAATTTAAATTAGAATTCGAAATATTTGGTTGTTAAATCTGTCGTTAACGAATAATAGAAATTTTAAATCCTAGAAGAACATAAATTTTATTAGGGTAAAAACTACTAACAAAAATCTAATTCATTCCTTTAATTTAATTGCCTAACAGACTCTTTAATTTTATGCATATAAATCTTAAATTACATAAATGACGTGTAGAATTTTTATTTGGTCTCCTTTAAAGCTTATCAAACATACTTGCATAATTAGTTTACTTTTAGTGTGCAATTAAAAAATTTTTTGAACTTAATTTATTTTCTTATTACCTAAGTGAAGATTTGCAATGAATGCTTAATTGGAATTAAGGATTATAATTCCAAACATAAACTTCCGCTTAAACTCGTTTTTGTTTTTCTTTTCGTTAAATTGACAACCAAAATATTACGTTGATTGGTTATTAATGGTTTAAGTCAAAATTTATCTTTGATACTTAAGTGTCGTTAAACCCACAGAATGTTTGCACTGGAATTTTCAATCATTTTCTTAGCAGATTTTGAAGTTTTAAAAGGTAAATAAAATTATTTTAATACGCGACGTAACTGGTATATTGTTTATCGTTGTCGTAAACTACACGAGTGAAAAAAAGTCCGCACGCACGTGTTGATTACTATACTTTTCTCCTTCAATAGGTAAAAAGGAAAAATATACGTCACACGTTATGTTTGGTGTATGAAGCACTAATTTCATGCACGAACTAGAAAGACATGTTTTGGAGGAAAGGAAAATATGTATACATTTTGAGGTATGGACTTACTGGTTTTATAAAGTTTTGAGGTAAACAATCCATTTTGTTCGCTAAATTGAATGCTCAGTGTGTTGTAGAACATAATGACAAACTAATCAATCGACCACATAAAGTCAGTGATGTCACTGCCAAAAACCAAACATTTGACCCTTTTTGATTCATTTTTGTAAAAATTTGTAAGTTTAAAAATGTTTCTTTCTATTCAAAAATTTTCAAATTTATTTTTGAGGTTTTCCATTAATTCTGCTTTATTATAAACTTGGTTACATAAGTTCCAGTAATTATTGTTTCAAACTCCTGAAAAATCTGATCTTTAATTTTTTAGATCGTCTAACATACAGCTTGCCCCAGTAGTAGGCGGACCTTAGATATTGCCTGTAAAAATTATATTTATTCAAAATCAGTTGCGACCATTCATTTAGGTTCCTCAGTGGCCCACTTTCATGGACCATTTGTCAACTTTAATATTTTAAATAGAAACCATATCTTTTATTCTGAATCTACGTGAAAAGATGATACGTTTTTAATTTTATTTAAATAGCCTAAAGGAATATCTAAATAACCTGGAAATATCAAATACGAGAAGAATTCCTAGTAATCTTGTCAGCATTCGAAATCTGTTTTTGTCAGATGTTGATATGGTGTTGTACGTGATAAGGATGGAATTTGTTTTTCGTAACACCGTATTTGGGTAGGATCTTCAAAACTACAACTTTATCTGCTATTTATCGAACTCAAGTGGTAGGATTTTCAACTGCTGATAACAATAATAATGGCAAATTGCATATAGTCTTCAGTAAAAAACATGTTAACTAGTTTTTCTCATAGGTTTTTTGAATCTCAGGTCGGGGGATATTCTGCTTTATAATTATCAACTGCTAATAAACCACTTCCATTCTATTTTCCGCTGGTGTAAACCATATTAACTAATTCTACTGTTGAAAACTGACTCATTATTACTAAAATGCAAAGATACAATAAAATGTAACAGATTGGACAATTACGAACGACAATAATAAACTTTTGGCGTTCGCATTTCATCGCCTACTTAATTTTTCGATCATAATTTTCGATAAAAATGAGTTTCACGGCTAACAGTGGTTAAAAAACATCATAACAAAATTGTAGAGAGAATTGTACAATCGATCTCAACTTTTAAATTATGTGCATTTAGGTCGTTACCGGCCTAAGTGTGAATAAAATATAAATTTGATATTTCAAGTAATAACCTAAAAACGTAAAATATTTGAAGAGCGGTATTGACAGTTTAAAACTGATGTCTCGGAAAGTACCATTTTTTGAGTAAGACTCGTATACATAAAGTCGCCATAGTTTTCACGTAGATTCAGAATAAAAATAAAAAATATATCTTTCCATTTAAAATGTCTAAGTTGACAAGTGGTCCATAAATGGGAGACACCTGTATAATTAAAAATATTTTCAAATTGTAGCAACTGAAAAACCCAGAATGGACAAAACCGATTTTGAAAATATCTACTAATTAAAGGCAATATCGTACTACACCAACATGCTGTATAATCGACATTTTCCACTCTTGGGATTCTAAACTTTCGCACTTTTGACATATCCTATAATTTCTTATTAATTATTAGTCGATATAAGTTTAAATCAAATCTTCATTTATTGAATTAGTCTTATGTAATTTTGGTTTTATACGAAACCGACAGTCAGCAAATAACTACTTTCTGCTCTTGAGACACAATATACTATTTCATTGGTCCTTATACTTTCCCATACTCTTGAATGCAAGAAAACAATCGAACTGTATTTAGGTGCAAAACGAAAAGAACAAAAATTACAAAGAAGAAAACCATACCAACTAAAATAGAAAGAATACAAAAAGTAAAAAGGTTAATAAGACATAGTCGGAAACTTCTAAAGTAGACATACAAACCTAAGGTAAAAAATAAAAAGAAACGAACTAATGTTATTTCTTCCTAACGTTACGCTAACGCAAAGTGGTCAGCTTCTTCAGAGGTCCTTCCATCTCTATTGTTGGATGTAGAGTGATAAAGTTTTGTTTTGCAGGTTGTATTTATACTGGTTGAAAGAGACGGAGCCTGCATTTTTGATATCCAAAGTCACAGACCGTTTGGAAAAATTCTAAAAGGCACGACATCAAAACTATTTTCAAACCAACCGAGAAGATTCAGCGGATCTTTAGCAGCCAGGTTAATAAAATTATATACCTTGTTGTTGTAGCAAGGTATTTACAGGAACCTACAGGAAATCGATAGAAACTAAGCTTTAAGAACTGTAGTCTGGGACACACACAAAAGTCAGCAGGAGCCAAACATGCACTTAGCAATGTGTATCAGAGTCTGAGCTGCTAGCAACGGCAAACGCGATCGCGATCCATAATTTCTAGAAAAACTTCAACATAAAGAAAGATACCTGAGATATAGAATCCAATCCTCAGGAACACCCAAAATTTCCGTCCAATATAGGAGATGAAAGGACCTTTGAAGAAATTTCAAACAGGAGACTCTTCAAAAGTTGGATCTTAACTTCAATCGTAACCCTAATATATAACAAAGGTGTGAAGAAAAACAAGCAATAAATAGAAGAAAAACCATTAAGTATTAAAAAATATATTTTTCTACTACTATAAGTCAATTCAGTAAGAGATAAAATATGTATGACTAGAGTAGCATTTTTATATCATCTTGAGACGCAGAAGATATTAAATAATTAAATCCCAACAGACAAACCAAACTCTTTACACCCGGATCAGCATCAGATCTACAGAAATCATCCTACATTATTCTTACCAGATCTTATCAGAAAATCTCCTGCAAATCAAAACGCCGTTGGACGTCATGTTTTCAAGATGAATATAAAACATACCCCCGTGGCACTGAGTAGGATGTTCTTAGCTCTAATGTGCGAAAAGTAGTAAAATGCTGGTCGATAGAGAAAAAGGTTAATAAAACCGCAATTGTGTTTTACTCTCAAAACAACATAGGAAAATAAGAGTTTGCCGGTACACAAGGACAAGGGTGTTGAGACAAGACTACGTGGACTTGGTAATACCACTGTTTACTTTTAAAGCAGAAGAATGAGCAATTTGATGTTGTGTTCAGTTTAAGTTGGGGTAGAGATAAGTTGCGAATAACGGACTGTTAGACGGTCATCACGTCTTTGGATAGTGGTCTCGCGAACTCGAAGATCGCAAAGCTAGATGCATACACAAAGATATGCTACTTAGATTCCGCTGACACAACAAGATGAAAGAAAACGAGTAAGCAGAGACTCTCAATAGAAGAGTAGTGGATGCCTTTTTTACATGACTAAAGTTTGTTTACAGTATTAGTCAGTACGCGATATGTGAAACATTCCGAATTCAGAATGAAAAAGAGAAAATAGAGAGAGAAGACCGATAGAGGAACCTAGAAATGCATATCAGTAAATAGAGTACCAATACTCATAAAAATTCTCATAAGACTGCTACCTCACTAGGTATGATGTAAGCCCTAAACACAAAGTGCAGATTATGTCTCAATTACCCCTAAGAGATTTACTATGAGCAGTAGAGACAAAGGAGATGGAGAAGAACGCAAAGTGTATGACAAAGACAAAGTCTGTGAGTAACCGTGCATACAAAGAATAAAAAACAACACACACTATAAGAGTATAAAAGGCCGTCTTAGAAAAGAACCATCAGTCTGTAGTATAAAAAGTATAGTCGTGTAGTCCACGAGAAAGAAGTCAATAATGTAGCAAAAATAAGGTGGATGAAGGATAACACCAAAAAGACAAGATTAGGAACAAGCCAATAAGAAAAGAAACCGGTATTGTTACAGTTTCTATCAAAAACCAGGAAGAGAAGAAGTGCAATGGTATGGTCTACAAAATTGCCTTTTCCACGCTGCTACATGCAATGTTTTGGTGTTCACGGAAGAACAAGAATTAAACGAAATATAAGTGCACTGTGTATCTAACGACATCTCGTGTAATCAGGGACACGTATAAATAGTAACAAACTAAGTAATACTTGGCTTTATCGACACGAGTGTTTATTGCATTCTAAGTTATCGCTTAGATAACCATTTGCATTTATAACATTCAATCGTCTTTACAGTTATCTGATGGCATTACTTAGACCAGCTTTGTAGGTAAAGTACCTAACCTAAGTTTTTCGTCTATTTAGAACAACTAATACACTCCTTCATAAAATCTGATATGCTACTCGTCCATAGTAAAATGGAAAGAGTAAAGCTTTTATTTCCACACTACACGTTACACATACACAATTAAAGTTTCTTACTTATTTCAAACGTCTCCTTAATCTTCTTTATTAATTAGATTTTCCCAACGTGGTTGGGCTTCACATGGAGAAAGATGAAAAAATGCCAACGTTTCGACCACTATGCGCAGTTTCTCAACATTTCCGGAAAAATGCCAGAAAACTAATATTTTTGAAAAGTTATTTACTTTCTTTGAAAATTTGCACATAGACGTATAGTCTAATTCTGAACAACTTTTTTTATGCATTTTTCAATATCTTATCATCTAACCTCACTTTTTACATATTTAAGAAATATTTTTAAATTTGTCGCACTGACAGTGGTCACATGACACTTGTCAAAGTGATTTTTTGTCATTCAATATGCTGAATTCATTTGCCAAAAAAATTTCGGATATCTACATTACAAAAACTTTTCCAATTTGATGCAAACTCTTTACCGATCACTGCGGTCTTTGCCAGCGATTTTTGTTAGATGCCTTAATGAAGACCGCGCATAGTAGTCAAAACGTTGGCGAAATACCAAACATAGTGTTAAATTAACCTGTACATCTTTTTCCATCTAGCTCCATGTGAAGGCCCAACCACGTTGGAAAATCTAATTAATAAATTAAAGTTTCGTTATCACTTAGATTCCAGGTCAAAATCAGACTTACAGTAGTAAATGTTACCAAATCATTTGTAACTTGATTACTGGTTGGATCACTAAAATATATTATTATTTTTTTTTGGCTTTGGAGAAAGTTTATTAACCTCAAAATGACTAATGTGAGCAATGACAACTTTGAATTTCATCTTGTTTAATCCTTGAAAAACGTCATCAATACATAATCCAAATGAGAATTTGAGCTAGATCGGTAATTTGTTGCTTAACATCAGGAGATCATCAATAACTCGAGAAGAAAACTTTCTAAACTTCCAAAACTTACATATGTAATTATCTAAGAGCTACGAGTTTGATATCCTGATGGTATAGTTATTAATTTAGGTTGTGTGTATCACCTGATGCATATAATAGATATCTAGGTATTTTGTTCAAAGCTAACAAACAAATGATTCAAAAATACAAAATTCAACTCTTATCTTGTTCAAAATTTTGATTTTTATTAACCTTCATGCTATATGTCCTGATGTTCAGTTACATTAAATTTATGTCACCTTTTTTAGACCAAGCTTGGTAAAGGTTGATAGTTTTGATCTTTTCCTTTTTCTCAGCTACTATACCACTTAATAAGTTTTCTATATTTTTATTTTCTTTATGTTTCAAACTTTTTTTGACAATTGAATGTATTTTTGTTTCTTATTCTTTAATTATTTTAGAGTTTGGGAACAAACAAAAGATTTACAAAGTTTACTTAATGGATTGATAGTATTTTGGAATCCATGGTAGTACTTGACCCAAATTGTTTTCGTATTGACTTTTCTGGTTCCTATAGTGGTATCGACATGCTTTTGCTTCTCCTATAAAGGCTTCCATCACTGGCTACTCTCACTCTCTCTTGGAATGTAACTTAATTTGTTTTAAACATTTATTGCTTTATCTGCCATTTTTGACGCTAGTAAGCTTTTTATTTTCTGAAATAGTTTCTACTTTGAGACAAATTACCTGTTAGCGTGCTTCTAAGTATTTGAAGAAGAAACTATTTTTCCTATGAACAAATAACCCTGGAGTTAATACCTCACTTTATTTTTTGATGTAGCCTCAACTCTGAAGACAAATTGCTCGTTATGGTGGTTGTAAGTGAATTTGGAGAATAAATTATTTTTCTTCTATGTAAAAGCAAATTGATCGACAGTTTAAACATCCTTCTATCTGATGTAGCGAGTACTATTACCTCTTGATTGAGTTTACTTCAGCTACCAAGACCTTGAACTGCTACTTGTGTAGTAAATTGGTAATTTTTTTTGGAAAAGTTTGCTCGCTCTATTAAGTCTGTCTGGGCATTACCATCGTAAACGAAGTAAACAATCGAGACAGATTGTTTGTTATGATGGTTGCAACTAAATTTGGAGGAGATACTATTTTCTTTCTATAAAAATCGCCGGGATTGGTCGATAGTTCGAATACCCTTCTCTTTGATGTAGTAGTATTCTTAGCCCTTTATAAGTTAAAGCTGAGTTTTCCATTATTTGCACAAAATGGTGTTTTATTGATTTTACTCTAGCTTGATATAATCCTCCAAGTGAGAAACTAGAGGAGGAATAAAACACCACAGGATCTTGAATTACTGCTTTAGTTGATGAATTTTTGTTTCAAAGTTTGCTTGTTTTTCCTAATTTTAGGACGAGTTTTGAATTAAAAACAACTGTTCTTCATGTTACGTACATTTCATTAATGGCAAAGATATGTACTACTTTCTACTGCTGTTTGATTTGATATTGACGTGTATAAACATAGAGGTGGATAAGTGTCTTGTTAAATGTTGGAGAACATGCTGCTAATCGTTTTTTCTCATTTATTATACAATCTTCGAGTCGAGTTGAAGAGTGTTGTAGCAAGCACTTTGAAAAAAATTAGTAATGAATTGTATGAAGTTGTACCGATTTATGGGTTTCTTTTCTTAAGTGTATGGAGCTAGTGCAGTTCCATGAGGTTACTGTTCTTAAAATGTATTTTTGAATGGAATGATCCGCACTGAACTACTAAAGCATTTGATGACGATTAGTTAACCTCCATTCTAGCTCTGTTTATTACCAAAGTAAATGATGTTCTTGGTTTTCCTCCTCTAACTCCGGTTTGTTTTTGTTTTGGTAGTGCCAAGACAAAAATTATATAGAAATTGCTTAGATTAATGTTGTGAGTCTGTTCGATCTGGTGTTCTTCGTTCTTACGGCTTGAAAGACCGGTATGGTGGTGTTGGTTTTATAAAAACTAAACTGATTGGTAGTTGATGGTTTCCAAAAATAGAAACCTGTGTTCCAAAGTTTATGCTTTAAAATTTATTGGGCATCCAGAGATGGATGTCTCGTGGTAAGCGGAAAAGTAGGCCAAAGAAGAAAAATCAACAAAATAAAATCCAAGAAAAAAACATCCACAGAAAAAAGATCCACCGGAACAAAACCTTCGGAAAAAATCCACTAAAAATCTGAAAACCATTAATAACTCTAACTTGCCAAAGTACTGCATATTTTACAGTCTCACTAACATATTTTTTATTACACTCTTATTGAATTTCAGTTGTACCTAGTTCAGAAAAGTTTACTTATTGATTAGTAATCAATAAATAACCTATTTCCAAAATTCTGAAGATATTTGGGTCTGTCTTAAAATGAAGCAAAAATTCAATTGTATTATAAGACGGTTTAAATGAATTATTGGAAAATTCACGTTCACTAAAGTAATTTCTTATTTATTCCTTGTCTGCTTGAAACTGTTAGGTGATTCTAAACTCAGAACAATTTTTGCTTTAATTTTAAAAATTAAAAACGTGGTGTTAAAATTTTCTATTAAGTATTATTTCATTTTTCTAAACTCTTGAGTATACAATGTTAAACAAACTTTAAAAGTTTCTTGGCAAAAACAATATCGTCCACAATTGTTAAAATGGTTTCCGCCCAAAAGATTCTACTAACTATGGCATTCGACTTTAGTCAATCATCAAATTCTTGTTAATAAACTTGTAGTACTATAGTATTAGGGGTGTATTTTGGAAATGGTTTGACCTCTTTCTTCATGGTGGAACACAAATATGTTACCATCATGTAGAAAGAACATAACACTATTTTTTGTCATCCGTTTTCCTGGTTAACATTGATATAGGGGTTCCACAAGGTTCTATTCTGGGTCCTTTGGTTTCTTGTTTATATATTAATAACACTAAAATTACATACGGAATAGTTGTCTAAGATTGTTTCACTAAGTATACATGTTCTTAAAGCTCAAAAGCGAATTATCAAATTTATTATGGAAGTGAACAAAGAATATCCTTGCAGAGAATTGTGATTATTAATGATTCCCAGTATCGATAGTAGAACTAGTTACTAGCGTATATAAAAATTAATCTAAGTTTATTACAAGAAATAACATTCATAGTTATTCTACTAGATCCAATAATAACCTGCAATTGTTTCAACCAAAACTTAAGATTGTTCGTAATGTGCCAGAATACATAGACTCTTATTTTATTAACAAGCTTTCTGTTCATATAAAATCTATCAACAATTTTACACAATTGAAGAAAGATGTACATACTTATTAAACAAACTTTTTATTCCGTATATGTAAATATTGCGCATTATTCGTGAATATTTTAATATTATTTATTTAACTATTTAACTACAATTTATATTAAAACAAAATTAAAAAATTAATTCACAAACTGTTGTAAAAAAAAAATGAATATAATAAATTGCTACTTAGTACTTTTGGATTTTGGTTTCATGACTCTTTTTCTCTGTTAGATTTTTTCCGTAGGTTTCTTCTTGGATTTTTCTTCGTCTATTTTTCCTAAATTGAATGTCCCATTACCCACGATGATGTGTGTGGGATTTTGGGAGTGCAATATTTGGGGTTTTCAATAAATCGATTTAAATTGTTTTTCACTAATCATAATGTCGTCATGTGTATTTTAAAATTGCTTTCCATCTTAAGTTATCCTTGCATTCTAGAATCCTGAAAATGTAGGTCAAGCAATGACCTATTTTGGTGCCTGGTATCAGGCAGTTTTTCAATTAGTTCAAATTACTCATTATGTTTTTAATTAAAACTGACTAGATAATCGTTCGCCACGGATTGATTCAACTCATTCAAAATTCTATCAAGCGAAGATGGCATGTTTAATGATGCGATTAGTATTTTATTTTTCATATGGCGTTGGCATAACCAAAAAATTGTAATAAAAGAAACTGCACCTATGCACATAGATAAACAATAAAAAGAACGTTTCGTGATGTTACAAACGACGTTGTAAATAAATTTACTACGTTTGACAAAGAACCATTAAACGTGAAGACAAAGTCCGCCGTATGTCTTCGGTATTGTAAGAAGCGTACGGTTGAATAATCCAGATTTGATATTATGTCATCAATTTTATTTATGATTTTTTTAATTATCCATTGGAACGAATTTGATATGGTCATAAGATGAACTCCCAACAAAATGAAAAATATAAGCTTTTGTTCGAAGATAATTATACAATTTGAATATGACCACTAGAGTTTATAATTAAAATTTCGAAAACACCGAAATAGCGTATATGAAAAAAAGAAAGGCTTTAATCCTATAAAATTGAAAAAAATAATACATAAGAAACATCACTAAATTTTCTAACAATAGGTGGTATTTATAATAGAATGTAACTATGCTTACTCGTCATGTCACATTAGTTATGATTGATCGAATTCTGTTTTCAAAGTAAACTCTACCTAAAGCCCGAACCACAAGTACAATAACCGTGTGATAATTTCTAAATATGAATGTATGTGAGAAAGGGACGTTCCGGTCGAACGTAGACAGTTTGGCCCCTTTTTGTTCGTGTAAAACTTTGGGGTGTGATTTTTGTAAACAACTATTTTTATTTTATTACGGCATTTCTGTTTATTGCACTATAAGGTTTATTATCCTTTTGTCCTTAAAATGTAAGCTTATTGTTGCATTGTTGATTTAGCCTGATGCCTTTACATCTCCAAGCCGAAGCTTCTAGCAGCTCTATCGTATTAAGGACCAAATTCTTTTCAAAGGTCAACGAAACTTGAACGACTACAATAAAATATTTTGACGACGCAGGCAAAGACCTTCACAATGTCCTAGAAACTAACATAAATTCTAACCCGACCTTCTAAATACCATCTACTTGCAAATTACACCTAAGTAATAAAATAATAAACTACATTCATTCTTCAAGCATCACACATCAAAACCACTCCTAGATTAATCAAAATCCCAACCAGGAATGTGTCTACAAAGACACACTTCATATACCTGTTTTATCAACACATCATCAGCAAGAAGACAACAAATACATCTCTGATGCATTACATAACACCCCAGTCGTTCTTGAATTCACTTCCTTGTTTACCTCTCATTCAAATAAATCCACTTGGTAGACTCTTTAAGTAGTAAAAACTCTATTATCGTTTTTGCAGGTCCCTTATAAATGTAAATAGCAAATGCGAGTAAATATTGCAGCGGATGCCGCTGACGTACAACCCTAAAGACGGTCATTAGCACGCGAATCCTGCAGAGATACAACCACATTGACTGACACGCAATAATTTTAGTCAAACATCACGAAACGCCTATGCGTACCAATAATTTTTCTGTTCTATTAACCCAATATTCGATATATTCGAAGAATCGCCGATTTGCAACAAAGACGGATTTGTTTTTGTCTTAACTGCCCGGAAGTCATTAAAATGTTAATTCGAGTGTGGGAAAATAAAATTACCTTTGCAATACCATTAATTATGCAAAAAAACTAAATAAAAGACTTAATTTTTGTGTTTTTAATACAGGTGACTCTTTACTTAAATTTATAGCCAATAAAACTCGCAACTATCTGTTGCTAATATCAGTTCTATATTTAGATTGGTATTATTAAGTTGGGGAATTTTTTAATTTCCGCAATAAGTGTAAATTTTAGTCGCTGACTATGTTCTTATTTGATAAAAATATTTATATAACAAAAATGTAATGAAACTAAAACTCATACAAATTGAAATTCAAAGAAAAATCGCTTAGAAACTTTATGAGCAAAGTGCATGACAAGAAACAAGTGCATAATTTTATTGTTTCACTAATATAAGAAACTTTACAATCTGTACAATTAATTTTATACACCAAATTATTGTAATATTTCTTTTTTCTTGTTTGTCTTTTAATTTTGAAAAACTGTATGTTTGGAAAATATTGTTATTTATTTAGACAAACATGGTATGCCTTATATATAAAAAAATTTTTGTCATGTTGTAGGAATACCTAATCTAGGCTCAAGCATTACAACAGAAAGATCCATCATCAATCCTTAAGGTAAAACACAATTCGGCTCTGCTAGAAAATTATTATGCGACTTTGATCAATACAAATTATTAGCAGAAAGGTTGACTTTTACTCCATTTTAAAATTTCAAAACTTGTGAATGCCTTCAGAGCAGAACACTAGTGTTTTCACGTAAAAGTAGTAGTCGTCTTGTGGTATTATGTATACATGTGCGAAGCATAGCTCTGGTACAATATGCTTAATAACAGGTTAAAATAGATTTGATCCTTTACTAGAATAAAGTTCACACTGATCAAGGTCATTTGGTGACCCTGACGTAATCAATCAGGATAAATAAGGTAAATCGCATAATACGAAGTCGTGCCCCTGACAGATTTTCAATAAGCTAAGCATACGGGGATTGAGACGGAGATATAACAAAGCTGGATGAGTCCGCCATGACACGCATATAGGAGGCGCTAGAGGAGATCAAGGGTGTCGAGAATAACTTATTATCATTTTAACGTTTAATCGATTCATTTTTCCAAAAAGAACAATGTACACATAATATACCTACAAGCAAATGTCCGACAAATACCTATAAGCAAGAACAATTTCACAAAACAACACATTAACGAAAACTGTTCAAAAGTAGTGTTTACGTTAAAACCAAATTCATTAACCAAGTTTCTAAAACGAAAATGTACTATGAAATCTTAAGTAAAATGTGTGTCTGACGACATCCTCGTGGAAAAAACATTGACACGTATGATTAGTATAAATCAGCAATGCCAATATTGTGCAGGACATGTAGCCATGTGGCATTCGCTATTCCAGCAACAGCTTCTCAATGCCTCAAACGCACGAGTGTCGATATTGGGGCTTTCGTACAGTTTTTTACTTGGCTTTATCGACACTCGTGCGTTTAAGGCATTGAAGCTGTTGCTTTAGATAGCGAGAAATGCACGTAAACGCACACATGTCCTGCGCTTTCAACTGCTGGCATTTTCTTTCTTAGTTTATGAAATCTTTAGTCGATTTCTTGTAATAAAAATCTGATTAAATCAAAATTTTGTGGAGTTCTGATTACAAAAATTACCAGACTAGTGGTTAGCTGCATCCCATCTCCTAGTTGATAGGAATTCTCTAAAATGCAAATTTGGTCATACGTATGTGGCAAGCGTACAAATTTTAATTTAAAGGACAGTAGTTCCAAAGAATTTCTCATGGAAGTGTTGTTAGTTGCAAATGTGACAGAGGAGGAACTGAACGGACGAAATAAACAAATGATCAGTTTTGCAAGAAGCACGTAATGAACGATAAAGGGAAGTCTATGGTAGGAGAAAAATCCTAAGTAAATCATGTGAAGGGCAAACACCTGAATATTCAGGGAGACCTGGATTGGGTGGCCCCAATTTGAGAAAAATCGACAGGATTAGAAGGAGCAGAGAAATTTTACTAATTAGCCCAGCGGAGAAAAACTTATAGAGTTCCTACACCAGGAGGTCTAGTACCCAGAGTAGGATTAGAATGGACAAAAAAATAAAAATTCCAAATCCCGGAATGAAGTTCATAAATCAGCAGCACTACCACTAACAAATAGTGTAATGGGATGTATTTTTGCAAAAAGTTTCATCTTAGTCATGAGTGTACAAATTACCTTAACAATTTTCTTATGGAAGCGTTGTTGGTTGCGAATGTGACAGAGGAAGAGGACAATGACGAACTAGACAATGGTCAATTTTTCAAAAGCGGGTAATAGACTGTAATGGTTGTAGTTCACAAATAACAAAAGAAAGCGATGGCTCTAGAAGTGGTACAACCTAGAGAGAAAAGTAAGGAAATTGGGCCTGATGTAGCACACTAAATCTGCAGGAGGATCCAGTATTTGTAGTAGTTAGCACAGCAGCGTCTAGCTTATTCGGTGAGTGGGGGGTCGTTGAAGAACTGTAAAGAAACAGACTGCTGCCTATCAAAGCGCCAACTGCTGGGTAATAGAAAGAAATAAAACCGACCAACAGAAGTTAAACAGGTTTTACTAAAGGTCTACGCTAAAACGAGCAGAAATCAGAGAGACAAATAGACAATTCAATATAGCAAATAAAACTTAAAGTACTAGGAGAATGACAGAAATAGAAAACCGTCGCATATGATTACATGCGTTAACAAATAATAACAATTTAAAGTTTTTCTGCACTAATGTGTCAATTGTGTAAGCTTAGTTACACTTTAAATTAAAGTAAGTGTTCCAAATGAAGATTGGTTACTAAGAAAGCTCGACGTACACACGTCACTTGCACACGGGTGACTTAAAACTAACTTAAACTTGGATTAGTTAGAGAGGTATGTAGCTATTAACGGATGGCGAATATATTCCTCGAAGCATAGATTATGCAGAATAAATAACCCTGTAGACTGTAGAGTTCACTCGGCTGGTTGCAGCTTAATTAGAAGCGAAACCGTGGTGGAAGTATTCCAGCCTCTAGGAGTTATCCAGGTGTAATAATAATGATGAGAATATGAGGTCAACGCAAGTGCAGCTATTGGCGTCGTAATTCTGGAACTAACACAACCACGAAAAACAAAAGAAAAGAATAAAAGTACTTATGGTGAATGCGGCTTGATTTAAATTTAAAACACCAATGCAACTTGGGAATCTTGAAACACACAGTAATAATTTTAACTTAAAACACCTGGCAGAAAGAAGAAGAAATGTCCGCTGATCGCCTCCAAAATTTTTGTGGTGGTGGTTAATTTTATTTCCACCAATAGAAAATTAGCAATACGCGCGGCACCCGATTTCGCCAACGTGCCTACGTGACGGCACACGTTTTTCGGAAGGCTCGACATTAATGTTCTACTTTGCAAAGATGATCAGCGATCTCTCTGTCCCAAGAAAGTCTATATATAGGTGGAAAATCCTAATAAGTAAATCAAAAGGGCAAATACCCGAATATTCTGAAGAACTAATTGGTGGCCCCAATTTCAGAAAATCGACAGAATTGAAAGAGCAAAGAAATTTTACCAACATTCGATTCACTTAGTGTATAAAATAAGTTGCATAGATTGGTGAAGCTTGTTACATTGGTAAACCAAAATTGGATTAAACTGAGAAAAAGCACATTGTAAAAAAATAATAAATATTAAGCAGCATCGAGAGCATGCGTTTTTAACATACTTTCAACTCTAATTTAGAATACATTCAATTTCTACATCTTAATTTATGAAACTAACCTCAAAAATAAAATAGAATTTAGCAGCTAAGAAGTTTTATCTAACAAAATTTTATTCAGAAATGTGAATCATAAAATGAAATCATAATAATAATTATTATTGTTAAGTATAAGTAACTATTCATATTAAATTGCTACCTATTAATAAAATTAATGTTTAACGATTTTAACTTTTACGGCATATTTAATTTAATAATAACAATAACCAATTAATTTAAGTAAGAACAATACGATTTCTTTGCTAATATCTAATAAAAAAATTAGTATCTTAATGCTAAATGCGCATGAGAGGTTACTAGGATATTTAGTTTATTTAGTACGAATTCTGGAAAAATTCCAACTAAAATAATTTGAACAACTTTTCTTGATGAAATGTTAACGTTTTATTAGAAGCACACATTAGCAATGAATCAATGAATAAATAAAGCAGACAAAGTTGGGTATGTACACACCAATCTTTAAAAATGGGAATAATCAAAATGTGTGGAAACTATGAAGAATCAATGTTATAACCATAATGATAGACTATATGAGAATGACTCAAAGAAACTAGGAGAAAAAAAAACGGGGGTATCAGCTTGACTATACTTACACTTACTTACTTACTTTACCGGCCCGAAGTCCGTTGTTTATTGGAATTTCTTATTTGCTATCGATAGCGGTCATCTTCTCATCCTTCTACCTGCGATGTTGATGTAGACTGACGGGCAAAGTGTACATAAGAACCACCAAGAGATCGACGAGAATTATGCTTAAAGATGAAACATCGGAAAAATTGCCGCCTGGGACACACTGAGAAGTCAGAGGTAGCGAAACATACACTTAACAACAAAAAATACAGAATACTTTTTGATAGCTCTAAGTTGCTGGCAGCAGTTTTTGACCGACGGATGTAAGCCCTGCCCTTCTTAAATCATAAATACAATCTGCTAAGTAGAAATCATCAGTCTACATTCAACGTCGGAGATTGAAGAATCTCTGAAGAAGCTGTCCTAGGAACCAATTCCAAGGTATAGAATTCTGTTGATTGATCCATCAACTGAAACAAACAAATAAACTTCCAAAGGTTTATTATTACAGGGTTTTTCAACATCTCCTAGGTACTAAACACAATAAATTGGATTCCAATGGAAAAATCAATAAAGTCGAAACTTAAAGAAAGGCGCCCTTACTCATTTTTTTCAAATAAAATTGTTTGGTTTATTCCAATCGAATTAATTGGATGTTACTGGCAGCGTATATCGGCAGCAAAATAATTCTAAAAGAAAAAGTCCATGGAATGTTTATATCTTATCCGCCACAGCATATATTTTGGTCTCTGTGGTGGGAAATAATTACGCACACGGAAAAAAAAACCAGATTAGTTTGTAGGGGTCCTTGGCAATATAAGTAAGTTTTGAGATCCCGACCTTCCGGGAACCCCTCCATAATTGCGAAACGGACAAATTTATATACTTATAAAATTGTTTTTATGATGGTCCAAAACTCTTGATATGGTGATGTAGAAAAAGCTTACTTATTTAAGAGAATTTTATTTTAGGCACTGTTAAATGGCATTGTTTAAATCCTGGCACTTTTCTCCGATATCCAAAATTATCAATTATTGTGCGCAGGAAAAGGATTCAAAAATCGCTGCATAAACTTCTCCGCAACTTTAAAAAATAGACCAGTCTTTTGGTCGATATCTTTAAAAAGTACCAATCTCCTGAATTCGTAAGAGCCCGTAAAAACACGCAATTTAAGTACGTTTTTACAAACTGGAAAAGGCAATTTACAAGAATTGACCCTTTACGACGTCATATATTCGAAAACTGGTCTGAATATTGGCGTGGAGTAATAAATCGCAGAATTGCTTAAACAATTTTTATTTTCTTCTTGTGAAAGCGGTACTTCTACGGTTAAGTAAAACCAATAAATTCTAACCAAATATGATCATTGTAGCGCTCTTGCAGCATATCTAATTCATCTAGGGTCTGAGAACAATAGTTTACCTTAAACACGTTGCCATCAGCCCAGGTACTGACGAAACGAGAATCATAGCCGTAGATGGGTATTATACCAATATACGGTGGAATATTGCTGAATTAAATTATTTACTATGAAAAATAGATTCCACAAAGTAAGGATTGAAACAATAAAAGAAACCCTATAATAATTCATATCAAGGTAGATTTTACTATTGTAATATATTTACCTACTAAAAATATGATTTTCCAAACGTATCAGGTACCTACGCCACTGTAATACGGAGATTCGATAACTCGGATAGGTTTATTACTCCGCGCTAATAGTATACTGAGTATATCAATCTGAGCAATTCGCGGATAAGACCAAATTGTGTGTCCTTTTTTCAAAAAAGACAATTGAATGCGCTAGCGTGGTATTCAATGCTTTTTCGTGTGGGAAATGGGCTGTTATACAAAAATTTCAAAAATTTCTCGACACCATAACTCGAAACTGTCGGTCTAATTATTTCGAGGGTTAAACCAAAAAATGTCGGGCGTCTAAAACTGAACTGAAACGTGTGTCATTCAGAGACTCTAGACCCATTTTCAAGCTTTTCATACGGGTGTGGTCGGGAGAATTAAAATGATAGCGAGCAAAATTTCCCCACAAAACGGATCAATTCGGATCGCTTGTACGAGCACGAGATCATGAGTTCGAGCCGATTAAAGAAATATAATTCTTTTGGTGGTTATAGATAGAGTTCCGGGTGGGTAAAACCTGTAAACTCACGTTTTTAATTTTTTGGCATGGGTTTTGTAAATACGTCTATTAATTAAGATGTTATATCAAATTATATTTGTTTTATTGGTTAATGTATTTAATATCCAAGCAATTAACTGAGTGAATCAATTATGTATCTTAATTTCTTTCCTTTTATTTTTTAAATTAAACTTATTTGGATTTAATAGAGTATGTCTTTGTGATTTTATTCATTTCACTTTTTTGTGTTTTGAGTTGTTTTAAATAATCCAAAAACAAAAATAATACAAAACAGTTGAAAATTTGATTTTTAATTTCGAAATCCATAAGCTACTTATTGGTAATAAATGTTTTATTGCTCTCATATTATGTTGTCAAAAGTCTGGATACTGAAGACAATTTTAGACAATTTTGTAGGATATCACTTCCCGGTTTGACCGAAGATAAAAGTGTACAAATGCATTTTTGACATTTTCAATTCATCGTTTAATTTTCTTAAAAAACAATTTTACGTTGCATCATTATGGATGGGGAGTCGAATTAAAATTTTAGTAATTTTGTAGTTATATAAAAAGTTAGTTTATTGGGAGAACAAATATCGTGTATTAAGCGCGGGTCCAAAGTGAATTACACAAAGTTGTACACTACTTTTTTCACGGCCATGTAATTCATGTTAGTAAATTTAAAAAAATTAAAAGAAAGTACAGCTATTTATAAATCGTTGTAAAATACATTATGCTTGGTGACGAGAAACGTAAAATAAACCTCAGTAAGAACAGCATTGTTCACGCACCGGTGTAGTTGTAAGTGGACATTGAAAATTATTTTTAGAAAAAATGTACGGTAGCCGCCGGAAATCCGAAATAATTGGGATGAATTTCATTATGATATTGTTGGATCATCCAATTATCTTGGCAACCTCCAAGGCAATCACTAATCTGCGTAAAATTGGCCTTACGACACTTTTTACAAAAGAATGAGTTTTTGACTGGATAAACAATAAAAAATACGTGCTTGTTGCTCTCCGAAATTCGGCAGTCCACGAAGTCGCCCAATATTGTTTTCGTAATATCTATTGACTTGCATAATAGTTTTATATTGACAGTTTAAATTTTGAAGCTCTAGCGCGTTTCACATCTATTACTGTTCAAATCAAAAAGTCAAATTCTTGTACGGTCAAATTCATTTAATCGGCGGTGTTTCATATTTGTCAAAATTAATTTGATGAGTGTTATTCTGCCTAGCATTTTTATGTTTTTTAATTGCTTTTCAACGATCAAAGATTGTCAAAACAAATGATAGTAAGCCACACCATCAATTATTTCATGGTAACAAGTTAAACCTAAAATTTGAAGAATGTTCGATAGATGTGAAATGGCCTTAAGTCAGTTAACTTGTGCTATATCATACTCAAAACATCACTTTTAAACCAGGATGTAGCTGATTAGTGGCAAATAAGATGACAACGCTGCTTTTCAGAAGCTTTGACCAAGAAGAGATATAATGATTAGTAAGCTGCACAGGAGGGTTTAGCTTAGGATATGACTAAACTTTTCCTACTTAAAGATATCAAAATATTTTATTTTCCATAATTTTCGCTTTTAAAACAGTGAAGAAACTTAGATCTTATAAACCTACTCCTTAGATAAAGCATTAATCACCTTGCCATTTTTATACTCAAAAAAGCAATGCGACATGCCTGCTTTAAACCACATGGTTCCAGGACGAACAGCCATAGGATTCTGGAGCAAAATTCACTTTATTTATTTATGGAATATACAGGATGCTTTTTGAAAATAGTGCTCAAAAAGAAATATGTGATTACTAAAGACACAATTTAACGTTTTGTTGTCAATTTCGCGAATAACGTTTCCGCCCAAATTATATCTTTTATTTTCGACTTCTTACAAAAATAATTCAAATACTAGCATTGTCTTATAAGTACATTCCGAGCCACTAAATTTGGTTTGTACTACAAAACACTTCACAATTTTTTTCTAAAAAGCACCTGTAGCTGAACCAATTTCAGCACTTATCACTGATGACCATTAAAATCAAAATTGTATTTCATTATAAGGTTAAACAACCGCATTACCAAGCTTTTGTACCATAATATGTCGCTGCGGTCCTCTATATGGGACACTAACTCTGTTGTCCCTATATGGGCTAAGAAAGTAAGGTTAGTTCTATGTAAGTAATATAGTGTACATAAATTTGGGCGCACTAGATTGCGGTAAAATTTTTCATTTATTTTCTAGATATATTGTAAAATACTATAACGAATAATAAGTTTGTTGCGAGACTAGTGCCACCTCGTGCTATCGTAACACGTCCGAATAGTAACACTCCATTAAATTAAATATAATATTTTTTTAATTTTAGTTTTCCAAATTACAATTTCTTTCTGTAGAAAATCGAAAAATATCAAACCAACTTTCCAAAATATTCTATTTATTTCTTTGATGTACACACCTTTTGGCAATACTTTCGCAAACACCCGGTGTGCAGAACAAACACTTTCAAAATTTTTTAATTGCAAATTATTGCTTTCTATTATTTTTTATTACAAAATATTTTTCTGTTAAATAAAGTAGCTAAATGCAATTTGAGTTTAAGTATTAATATAAAAATTTGAAAATTCGCCCTAAATTTTTAAGTTTTTGAAACATTAAAATATTTTTCTCATGGAACCCAAAGCTGGTGCACTCAAAACTGTGGCCGATGGCAGAATTATACACCCTCAAAGTGAGTCACGGCAGTTCAGACCGCGAGAAACAACTGGCGTGAAGTTACATTTGGATTTGAAATCAAATGCATTTGAATCTGAAAATTTAATTTTACTCTTCGTAGATTTTTATATGCTGGTCATTGTAAGTCAGATTTTGTAACCTTTGCCAACAAATTGTTTAATAGTTCCGTCCGGGGTAAGTACTTTATTTTAAGTAAAATTCAGCAAAATATTAAATATTCGCAATTCCGGGATTGTACTTCAGATTTATAATTGCTTAGTTTTTATAATCAAGCACAATAATTTACTCCCAAAGTAGGGGAGAGTTGGGAAACCTGGTATTTAAAGTTTATAATTGCTTATAAAATACTATTGGTGATCGGAAAAATGATTTTCAGAGTGATTGACAAGTTGTGATAACAGTATAGTTGTGATAAGTCATAAAATTTGTTTTATTTGACCGCCATAACTTGTTTTTGCCATTTCTTTCGTGAAATGTCATAGTACCTGGCCTACTCGGAACTGACTGAGTAAAAAGAACAAAATGAACAAATCTTAATGAGAAGTGCTGGAGAAGGGGTTACAATATTCAAAGAAGAACATTCATTTCTGCAATAAAAATTACAAATCTAGTGTTCATCTTCGTCATCCACATTAGCAGGCATCATGAGACCATTTGGGTGCATGACGCGTACATGATCCAGCCTTCACTCAGACATGGAGTTGGAATATATTTCGTCATAATATAGGCATGGAAGCATTTACATCGTCGTCTTCTGATAATGACTCATCTTCATATACTTCTCTCAACACTGGCTTTGTAAGCTTCCGCCTAGGTGGTTGATGATCTGCGTACTGGTTTTCTCCCACAACTAGTCCTAGACGTTTCTTGACAGCTGAACGTTTAGGAGTTTTGGCTTTTCTGATATTGTCAGTAACTCGTCCTTGAAGGGTGATGAAGTTAAAATACTGTTTTGCCACGCTTTCTGTCAGTGTCATTTTTGTTCTCTTGTGCTTTGGGGAGTCTTGAACAAATCGTTCGAAGGCACCGTGAAGTTACAATTTGGTTGTGATGGATGTCATATCGACGCTAGTTCTGAAGAGATGGTGTTGATATAATTTGACAGAAAGTGACCACATTGTGAACAGGAGAATCAGACGTATTTGTAATATTCACCAAAGCAGGAGGTAGGAAGTTTTTGACCCAGAGGTATTCTGATTACTGTTGTCTCGAAGAAGCAAACATCCACTTTTTCTTGAAAATATCTGGGTTTAGGGTATATGAAGTTTTTTGAACCCATTAACAGTAGTTTGAATACTTGGTGGCTTTCATGAAAGCAACCCGAACAGCTTTCCAATCTGGCTTATTGTAACATGCCATCGACCAGATGATCACGTAGCTATTTCCCTTGCTTCTTCTTCATAATATGTGCTCAACGGAGCCATAAATGATACAGCTAATAGCTGGGATTCTATAAGTGTGCAGTGCGGGGGAAAGCACAGCAACACAACATTATTTTCAGCAAGCTGTTGATTAATTCGATGCTTTTGGTGTGTGTGGCATGGCTGTCAAAACAACAATAGAACTGGTTTTTCAGCAGCAAAGGTTAGTTTTCATCAGGAATCTTAAACCATTAGATAAAAATGTCTTTTGAATCCATCCACTTAGATGGAACTCGGCCGAACTTCCTGGGGAGCATCGTCTAACAATTTAATCTTCTCGTTTGCGCGGGAAAATCAACATCGGGGGCATAAAGTCACCAACTGCATTCATACAAATCTCTAGTTCTTACGAGAAATTACTCCTATCCGCAGAAACCAGTGCACCAACTTGCCTTATTTTCTCCTTAGGTCAATCACCTTAGATTGCCTATTTGGAAACTGTTGTGATTCCAGTTTCGTCGACATTCCAGATGCACTTGGTGGAAATTTATATTTCTCATATACTTCGGTTAACAACGTGAAGGATTTTGCACGAAAGTTCGATTAAAAACCAATTGCACGCGCACAGATGTAGTTTCTGTGTCCCCTCAACCTTAGACGTGGATGCCTATTTAGAAATGCATAAGCCATGCTTTTCCAGCTCATTTCTTTTCTTAATTGAATGTGTGAGATGAATATATTTTGTTACTAGTTCAAAGGCTACGAAGGTCTGTCAGAGTGACATCAAATAACCTACTCTCCATCGTTAAAATGTGGGAGACAAGTTCATCTTCTTGAGTAGCAGTAAATTCTGGCTTGTATCTTCCCAAACCTGCAAATAAAAATACAACCCTTTCCATTAAATCAGTTTATTATAGAGTTACTCCCTTCTGCGATGCTTCTTCAATAGATTCTTCCACTTTGCATTTTTTACACGGTCTTCCAAGGTTGACTGTGGAACTTTAAAAGATCGAAACGCTTTAGATATCCCATTCTACCCCAGTTGCTTCAGTAATTGCTCCCTCAAGACATCCACACTCTGCGATTTTAGTATCCCACGCTCTACCCGGTTTTAGCTGCCTGTAAGTTGAGAAGCAAAACAAGAGTAAAATTTTTAAATATGACAGATTCAAGTGCAGAAGATTTAAAACACTCTAGCTAATATAATACGCCTATCAAAAATCACTTACCTATTAAATTCAATGACTGGTAACAACGCTAGCAGCTCAACTTGCCACTCTTTGTTGTAGTTCTAATCACAGAAATTAAGAGGCCTGGTCACACACTGAATCTACAGAACACTCCGCTGATGCCAGCAAATGAGATATTCGGTGTACTGAAAATAGCTTGGCTATTATCGGCCAGATGGCACCACCCTCCTAAGTGAAAACTCCTGGTGATATCCGGTTTTACTCCGACCACCCGGTTTTACCTAACTCTCCCCTAACGTGAGGGTGGTAATTTTATCCTAAATGTAAACATTTAGTAAAAAAACGTTAAACATTCTCAATTATAGATTGTACTCTCCGCTGAATTATTATATGCTGGTCATTGCAATCCAGTTTTGTAATTTTGGTATCAATTACTTAAAGTGCCGTCCTGGGATAGTAATTTTTATTCTAAATGTGAATACTCAGCAAAATCGTTAAACATTCTGCAATTACAACCCGCAACAAATTACTCCAAACACAAAGAGGTACTTTTATTCTAAGTAAAATTGTTCAAATTTTTAAACTTAGAATAATAACTGTTGTAAATTGACGGCCATTTATATTAGGTTATATTTAATTTACAGATAATGATGCAAATATAAAAATCTGTGGAGTACAATCCTATTTTTGCAATTGTGTAATGTTTTGCTCAATATTTACATTATAAAAATTGTCACCCCTGACAGAACTTTGGGTAATTTGTTGCCAGGGTTGTAAAACTGCTTTACAATAACCAACGTACAAAAATCTGGTGGGGGTACAAATCCTTTATTTTCAGGAATGTTTAATGTTTTTGTTAATTTTAGAATAAATTGCCACAACTGACGGCACTTTGGGGTAATCTTTACGTTTATACTAACTTTCTTATAATGACCAACGTATAAAAATCTCATTATTGCAAATGTTTTACGTTTTGTTAAACATTTACACTTTAGAATAAAAAATTTCTACCCTCTGACAGCACTTGGGGTACTGCTGCCAGGCAAAAATTGGCTTACAATAGCTAACATATAAAAATCTATAGGCATAATCCCCTGTTATTGCAAATGTTGAAATGTTTTGCTCAACATTTACACTTAGAATACGCATTGCGACCCTTGACAGCATCTTTGCAATTTGTTGCCATGGTAATAAAATCTGACTTACAATAACCAGTATGTAAAAACTGGTGGGGGTAAATTAAATTTTTCATTCTCAAAATGCATTTGATTTCAAAATCAAATGTAACTTCATACCGGTGTGGAAAACATCAAAAATCTTTTATCGATTGAGACACAAATTTTCCAAAGAAAACTCTTTTGGTATTATTTTATATAGTTTAAATAAACTGCACACATTTTGTTATATTATTTAAAAAAAAAGGTTCGGATTTTTGAGTTTGGTATTCGGTTCTACTATCTACAGTATTATTGTAAATAATCAGAAAATGTAACATAAAATCAAAAAATATTAAGCAATTGTTTTGTCTATCGTACAGTTAAAGTGTAATTCTTTGTTAAACCTAAAATTGTATTTATTGGCTTAAAATTTTTATTATTTTCTGTCGCATTTCAATCGAGTTTTGTGGCTTTAACATCATAAATGATATTCGTCACATATTTAATAACCTACTTTGTGTTGGGTGAATAAATCCTGCAGTGATATATTGTTGCCAATCTTTATATAAATCTCCAAATATCGGACCTTCGGTCCCAAAAATTTTACCTGGTCACGAACTAACCCCATGTCGATCTGTTGGAATTTGTCGAATTAATCCTGAATTATAATTTTAATCTTACCTTATCTGCAAATGATCAAAAAGTTGTAAATAAAGTTTGTTTTTGTCTTTTTGATAGTGATGAATGAAAGCAATGAGTTGAAAGATAATATATCGCCGCTGTTCTTCTTTCTTTATATATTTTTGTTATTTGTGAGATAAGATGTATTGTACGGAGTTAACTAGTGGTTAGAAATGGTTCTACCTGTGAACACCTACAACTGTTACACTCATGAAATTTAAAACTTGGACACCACAATTTCTGTAAACAAAAGTTTGCACATTGTGAAGCGGGCTTAAGGGTATCATTTACAATTCTAACAGCAGGTAGTCTCAGCAGGGGTTATCTTATAGAAGGACTGTAGAATGAATCATTACACTAAGCACGTTTTAGAAAATAGGTAATTTACGTTGCTTACTTAATTTTTTCTTTAAAGAATATATTTGAAGGTATCGCTAATTAAACACCATAGCTCGATTAATTATCGAATCAAAATTTTGTTTAGGAAATGTTTACAAAATAAAATTAGAAATAATTTTGATTTAAAAACGTCTACAAGCAATAACTTTTAAATTAAATCAAAAACTAAACATGGTTATTTGGGTTGACTGATTATTACTTATTTTTAAATAAATCTAACCTACTAATTATTGTAAGTTATTAAAAAATCATTAAACTCTCTATTCATAATATTTAGTCCTTACAAAATGTATATTTTATGACGTTTCATTTTTTTCTGTAGTTAATATAAAAGTGAAAATAAAAACTAAGGCAATTCTTATTGTCAACGTATATATTTAGTTTTTGACAAGAATTTATTACATAATTATAATTAAGATACCAAGTTATAGTTTAAAATTAAATGAAAACTTTTTTTTAAATAAAGGTATTACTATATAAATAAATATAAGAAATCAATAATGGGTGTGACCTCCATTATTATTGATACATTCTTGGAGGCGTCTGCTCATTGACGCTATCAAGGTATCAATATAATTAATATTAATCGTTTCCCATGCGGTATCAATGGCTGCAATTAGTGCATTACGGTTTACTGGTATAAAATTTGGCCCTTGTTGTCTTCGGATAACAGCAAGTATTCGAGCCCAAACATTTTCGATAATGTTAAAATCTGGGCTTTTGCTGGCCAGGGTAACAGCTCCAAGTTATTTGCTTGTATCCAGTTGCGCACAACCTGCGAAGTATAGGGTCATCATATCCCGATAGTTAATTATCGAATGTTCCAAGAAAATATGTGTAAATAGTAAATGGAATCTACTAACGTAACGTTAAGTCGTTAATTATAGTTACATAACTCTCCTTTCATAAGATATAGTTCATATTAATATGCTTATTGTAAAGCTTCGTACACACCTGAACAACAAACCGAGGAACAAACAGAACAACGAACCGAACGGCAATCGGAACATTAATTTGACGGTGCTACGTACGAATTTTAGAACAGATTCGCAAGTCCTGATTGTTCCACGAACGGTTTGCGGCGTTCCCGCAACTTGTCGGTTTTTTCTCCGACATCAAAGAAAATGCGCGCGAATGCGTTTGCAGGTTTGGACGAATCTAAACAAAACGGCGAACAAACTTATGCGGGAGAATTAAATTATTTATTTTTGTCCTCCCTTTGTGGGTTTGTTGTGTTTTAGGTAATATTATGGAGTTGACAGAAGAAAAATGTTTTAAATTAATCAGTGTTTAAGAATGCAAGAAAAAATGATGTCCCTATTAGCATCATTTGGGCGGGAAATTTCCAAAATAAAAAAAGCGAAGTAAATTATAATTTTTACTCTTCTTTGTGCGTAAAAATTTGGTTGGCACTATCTTCTTGTTTTCCGCAATTTTCTTCTCAATAATAAATATATATGAACTGAAAACTACTGAAAATAATTATGGAACAGCACAAACGTTCCGTTTGTTGTTCGGATTGTGGAAATCATAAAAGATCGTTTGTCGTTCTGTTTGACTTTCGGTTCGTTGTTATGTTTGTTGCTCGGTTTGTTGTTCAGGTGTGTACGAAGCTTTACAACTTAAGCAACAATTTTTGGCGAATAAAGATTAGTTTGTGATGTAATATTAGAAACACAAATTTATATCATATCAAATTTATGACAACTTAAAACCAAGAACGTGTATGTTATTGCTAAGAAATTATTAAGGAAAAGCGCAATTGCAGTGTAAATATTTATAATTAGATATTTTCGAAAGTTTATAAGTCCTCTATTGTAATCTTAATACTTAAAAGAAAATCCTGTCCATTAGCATTATAAGGAAATGGCTTTTACTTTATGAATAAGTTTCAATAACAATAGAATATCCTTGCTTGTTTAATTTACTTCCTTTGAGTCATATTGCTCTAAGGGTTGTTACATTGGTCATTAGAAGTATGTAATAAATAAACAATTACCTACTGTTTGAGAAGGGGTAGTGTGAACCAATAAATAAAGTAAGAAATGTAAATTCCATTTTAGTTTAAAATTTCAAGTGTTGTGAAAATGCCACCTCATCTCGGTGCTGATTTGAAAGCGCGGATTGTTTCGGAATTAGCGGCGGGCCGTAGCGTGCGTGAAATTTCACGTATGTTAGATATACCAAAAGCACCGTAGGGCATTACCGAGTAAAATGGAATCTTGAACACACTTTGAAAGAGCCATCGGAAGTGGTAGACCTAAAGTATCTACACGTGCTCAAGATCTCGAGTTGTTTCATTACGTAACAGAACAACCATTTGCTACATACCCAGGGCTATAGCAGATACACATTTTCCCGGATGCCGTATAACTGCACAAAAAGATTAAAGGAGATGGGAATAAAGAAGTATAATGCTGCTGCGAAAGAAGTTCTCAGTGACGAAAATATGAGACGTCGTCTGAATTTGCAAGGCGATATGTGAACGAACCTTTGGAATTTTGGAATCGAGTGATTTTAGCGACGAAAAACGTTCAATAGCCGCAACGATGGACCACTAAAAGTTTTTAGAATGGAAGGAACTCGTTACGAAAATAATCACATATGTCCTAAAACGAAGTGGTTATTTTTCTGTGAATGTGTGGGGTTGGGTTAGCGCGCGGGGTCCAGGAGTTTGTTGGGCTATCGATGGACGTCTTGATTCTGCTGCGTATTTAGATATTTTGAAACTATTATGAAACCTTCAGTCGAAGTGTTTTATCCAGACGAAGATTATATTTTCCAACAAGTAAGTATTCTTATTTCACTATACTTTCTCCAAAAAATAGTTCGGGATCTGTTGAATTAACATTTTCATAATGTATTTTTGTTGTTAAAGGACAACGCCCCTATTCATACTTCGCGGGTTGTGCGCAATTGATACGAGAAAATAACTTGAGCTGTTACCCTGGCCAGCAAAAGCCCAGATTTTAACATTATCGAAAATGTTTGGGCTCGAATACTTGCTGTTATCCGAAGACAACAAGGGCCAAATTTTATACCAGTAAACCGTAATGCACTAATTGCAGCCATTGATACCGCATGGGAAACGATTAATATTAATTATATTGATACCTTGATAGCGTCAATGAGCAGACGCCTCCAAGAATGTATCAATAATAATGGAGGTCACACCCATTATTGATTTCTTATATTTATTTATATAGTAATACCTTTATTTAAAAAAAGTTTTCATTTAATTTTAAACTATAACTTGGTATCTTAATTATAATTATGTAATAAATTCTTGTCAAAAACTAAATATATACGTTGACAATAAGAATTGCCTTAGTTTTTATTTTCACTTTTTATATTAACTACAGAAAAATGAAACGTCATAAAATATACATTTTGTAAGGACTAAATATTATGAATAGAGAGTTTAATGATTTTTTTTAATAACTTACAATAATTAGTAGGTTAGATTTATTTAAAAATAAGTAATAATCAGTCAACCCAAATAACCATGTTTAGTTTTTGATTTAATTTAAAAGTTATTGCTTGTAGACGTTTTTAAATCAAAATTATTTCTAATTTTATTTTGTAAACATTTCCTAAACAAAATTTTGATTCGATAATTAATCGAGCTATGGTGTTTAATTAGCGATACCTTCAAATATATTCTTTAAAGAAAAAATTAAGTAAGCAACGTAAATTACCTATTTTCTAAAACGTGCTTAGTGTAATGATTCATTCTACAGTCCTTCTATAAGATAACCCCTGCTGAGACTACCTGCTGTTAGAATTGTAAATGATACCCTTAAGCCTGCTTCACAATGTGCAAACTTTTGTTTACAGAAATTGTGGTGTCCAAGTTTTAAATTTCATGAGTGTA